>JANEHK010000198.1:0-98964 GCA_025960845.1 Tachycineta bicolor | reverse complement strand
TACATTTTAACTACCAAACTGCATTTACCATATTATCAAAATATTAACACAACATTACCAATCAATACAACATAATACACATCTTGCTTAGAGCCATATAATACACACTGTTCACATGGACTAAGTGATGTTAATCCCATAAGATGCTTCAACAGAGATAGAGATGAGAAGTCCTCTGTGCTAGTGAAGAAGTGAGAAGATATCTCTGTGTGTGGAGATGAAGAATCCTTTGCTTTTGGAATTACTCATCTTTAAACAGTGAGAACTCGGCATGCAAGAGTCTAAGACCCATGACCCATAAGCAGTTTGGGAAACTGCTAATGGGAGGGGTCACAAAGGCAGGTTTCACTGGGTGTCTGTTTTAGTGACAGTTAAAAAACCCACAAGAGAACTGTTCTAGGTTGTCAGTGGGATCCATGACTCTAAGAGAAACTCCTCTCCTAAAGACTGGTGAAAGATTATTTTCAAATGGTGAAACTGACCGAAAATTACAGGTTTTGTCTCTTTATGTTGTTTTGTAGGAAAGTTAACAGTTTGTGTAAGGGGAGGGAAGAGTGTTTTTGAGGTTTCATTCTGTTTTGTTGCAGGTTTTTCCCAACTTTCTTTTTCCATTCTTTTAGTGTGTGTTAACAAAACTATTTGTTCATTTTTAAGCTTGAGCCTGCTTTGCTTTTCTCCTAATCTCTCTCCCACAGAAAAAGAATACTAAGACCACTACACTAAATTTGGCAACCAGCGAACGTGAAACCTCTACACAGTTTTAGAGAGAGATTTCCAGGGAAAAGGGAAAGAGTAAATCAGAAAGTTCAATTACATATGATAAGGGATCTATACTAACCTACTGTATAAAATGACAACAGTGAAGAGAAAAAACATTAAAGGCAGAGACAGTGATACTTCATTCATTCATTTACTTCTTTTTAGTTGAAACTCATTATTAATAGAGAAAGCTTTATACTAGCTTCAGTAATAATTTAATCAAGGCATATTCATAATTAATTGTTCATTTTGTAATTGCAGTTCTTTCATTGCAAAATTTCAAACCTAACTTTCATTTTTTGGCTTCTGATTGAAGATTTATAATGAAACTGTATATAACCTGACTGTTTTGCTATTTTTAACAAAGCTGAACTCAAAATTGTTACTGTGCCATCCTTTACCACTGCCTGTTTTAACTGCTCTGTACACTGCTTTTCAGTCAAGTAAACAATTGCTCTTTCAAATGACAAAAATGCATGCCTGCTCTCAGAGACATACATTTATGCATCATTAAAGAAAAATGTGCAGTCTATGACATCAAAAGACAATCAGTATGAATATATCAACACTTCATCATAGAAAAATGTACAAATGATTGAAAAAAAAATTCTCTTTAACATTAATAGAGACCCCATACAGACTTGGGACATACCACATTTCAGGAACACAAATCCTCTACTAAAGAATAAATAAAAGACTCCTCCGAACAGCTAGGGCAAACCAAAACAGCCCCAAGATATTGTCAATAATTCTCCACAAAGCCCAGAAAATCAGCAGGTGAGTCCTCCTGCGAGAACACATATCAAATCAAAAAGAAGGTTTTAAGCCAGTACATGTTTTGGTCTTTTCTATAGATGATCCATGAGAAAGTTTCTACTTGGTATACGTCCAGTGAGATCATCCTCTATTACAACTACAGAAATTAATGTGGTGTTAAAAATAAGCGTGGTGAGGCTAAACTGTATGATCAGCTGAAGAAAGATACTGAGAGAGTGTAGGATTTCTCACACAGAAAATCACAAATACTAATGGAACACAAGAAATATGTTATACATGTGCTTTGATAGATCTAAATCACTTGCTTATCCCTTTATCTTTACTTTATGCACATCCACTTGAACTTATTTTAGTAAGATATTTGAACTCTGTCTGGTACATGTTTTCGAGTCTTACCACTTTGCTTCTAATTTTAACAGTGCTTTTTCATTTCCATATTATCATAGGTTGGTATAGCCTGGGTTGAGCCCCTTTCACAGCTTTGTGGTAGTGACTTATTAAAGAAATATGGGTATTGATGCAGTATTGATACCCAACTGTGACGGACAAAAACTTTCTAACAGTTTAAAGTTAGAAAGTATATGTTTAATACGGCCAGGCAGCATGTTGGATAGCTCCCTAATATGTGCTGCGAAATTCACAGGTAATTACAAAGTCTTTTATTTACAAAAGTGTTGAATACCCAAAATACAAATGCATATTCATACCCCTGTCACCTCCCATTCCCCACTTCGTATGCTAATTGGCAAAAAGGCGATTAAGCATGCGTACTTGGTCTCTTAAAATGAGTTTGGGGTCTATTCTGGGGAGGAACTACCAAAAATGAGGAAGTAAGATGAGTCTAGCTCGTCCTGACCTTTCTACCTTTTCAATGCATACGAGACAAATGAATCCTTGGTAGAACTTACAGTTTCCTGTGTTCAATGGGTCCTTTAAGCAGGAAATCTGCAGCTCTCTCATGTCCTATTTACCACATTTTGTTTTTCATTACAAGCACAGCTACATAAACATAAAGCTGACAAGCAATGACTTACTAAATCCGGGATATCTTATCTAAGAACCAGCTTCTGTTAACTGCGAACAAAGCTTACCTATCTACTTCAGCTAGTTCAGCAACTTATTATCTTAACTTTCCTAAAAATCCTTAGTTCTTCAAAATTAATGTCTCAGTAGCTCTGAGCCAGACTGCCTTGAATGAGACCAAGGGGTGGAAAAAAGGACATCTACCAGCTTCCTCCATCAGCACAGCTTTGCATTTTCTTCTGCCCCATGCAGCCCAAGGCATGCACATGGCCCTTGCAGGCCTGGGCAGATTCAAACCTTTCCTAGCAACATGGAGCTTTTAAAGCACAACTCTTCCTTGAGAGAAAGAAGAAAGAAAACAATGTACGTATAACAGACACCAAATGAAGTCAGTGGATTAGAAGTGAAAGAACTAATAATATTGAAATAGGATTGAAGAAGTGGACATTTTTAACCGCCCTTCTCTAGGGTAAACTATGGAGAAATGGACTGTTCTTTGTAGCATCTTAGTGTTGTTAGGGAAAATGTTAATTCTAATCAAAATTGAGGACTGATGTGATTGAGATTTAATTGAGAACTTTAAAGTCCCCACTTGTGGGTTAAAAGGAGGTCTCAGCCTTTGAGACAAAGATGATTTCAGACTAGGAGTATTTGTAAATAGTACCCTAGATACACTGAAAGGCCTTGCTGATAGAACATCACAGTCTGCAAAAACTCCGGGCAGCAACAGATGTGTGGCATTAGGAGCATTAGACTATTTTGTCTTGGGGCAAATATCTCCATAAAAAAACCCGTAGAGAGACTCTTCTCCTAAAGTAATGAGTGATTATATCTAAATAGTGAAACTGACTGAAAATCACAAGTTGTGTCTTTCTACGTTGTTTAATAAGAAAGTTAATAGTTTATAAAAGGAGAAAAGCAAGTTTTAAATTGTCATTCTGTTTTAGTTTAGGTTTTTTCTCAACTTTTTTTTTTATTCTTTTAGTGTGTGTTAATAAAACTATTTTTGTTCATTTTTAAGCTTAAGCTTTTTGCCTTTCTTTTCCCCTCCTAATCTCTCCCTCCCACAGAAAAAGAATAAATACTAAAACCTCTACATTATTTGGTGTTTCTGCCCAGTTTCATTAAATTAAGACCATTACACATGTGATTTCCAACATACAAAAGGCCATCTCCTCTAATTATCTCTACACTCTTAAGAGACACCCTGCACTTAACTACAGAGGTGTTGGAAAGCAAATTATTACCAGCCTAATCCCAAGTCTATCTCACAGAGGAATCTCATCAAATATCATGACTGTTTGTGTATAAACCCCAACATATATAATGGTATAGTAATTTCTTTTTTTTTTTTTTTTTTTTTTTCCCTGTATTTTATCCTTATGATGGTTCCTTGTATTAACATTTTGCTATTACAAAAGTCTGGTTGTGTTTAGGCCAATCTAAGCTAAGATGCCAAGGGCTGGAAATGATTTTTACCCATAAATCTTGTCTAGCACCCATCCACGTAAATCTTCAGAAACGCTATTGTGCCATGTGGAAGCGGTGGGAGCTTGGCACACAAACGAGCACAGCGGCTCCCACGGGTCCGGCCGTGGCTGACGCAGGCAAGTCGGGTTGCTGTTCTTCAGCGGCGGCCGCAGTCCCCCGGAAGCTCTTGCACGGCCGTTCCCTGGGGAAGGCCGATCAATAAAAACAAGCCCTAGCTAAACCCGGGAATGAAGCACAAAGCAGGCGGTGTCAGGCCTACCTCTACCCACCACAGCACTGAGTCACATCGGCCCGCCCGATGATAAGGGCGGGCGAGGTGGAGAGCGTACAGCGCCGTAGGACACACTATAGAGAACAACCCCTCCCCCGCTCCCTTCACTGCCTGCTGAGGAAAGGAGAAGAGGGACGAGAAGAGGGCGCTGCTCCTTTGGATCGCCTCCTCGCCTTCCCTGAGTTGAAAGGCCGCCACAAGGCGCAATCACCCACGTCGCTCTGGAGCTCCAGCAGCCCATCAGCCGTTGTGGAAGAAACCAGGACCCTGACCGCCGCGCCGCGCCGAGCGGAGCCGGGCGGGGCGCGGCGCGGCGCGGCACCGCCCACCATTGCTCACCGCCGTCCCTACGACCGCCCCCGCTCTGCGCACGCGGCCCTACCGCCCTCGCTCTTCTCCGCAGCGCCTGCGCACTTCGCCCCCTGGCCTGCGTGGGGTCCGGGCAAGTGTGGCGGATGTTGGTGGCAGCGTAGGTTGCAGTGTCTCCCGCGCTTCAGCTGTCGGGCACTCGCTCTCCTTCTGCTCAGCGCCAGCTTCTTCTTCCTTCCGCAGGGACCTGCAGGCGGTTTGAAATTTACCGCAGTCTCTCACTCGAGTTCTCGATGTGTCTGTAAGCGCCCGGCGCTGAAGGGGAGGAGGCAAGAGCGCGGGGCGGGGGAAGAAGACGGCGGCCTGGAGCGGAGCGGCTTGTCTGCTTGCAGCTCCGGTTCCCCCAACCCCTCACGGGGGACGGTGGATAGGGTTAAGTGGCGTAGCAGTTCCCTTGGTGCGGCCCGTGGACGGTCCGCGTCTGGCGGTTGCAACTGGTGGTTGCCTTGGGGCGGCTTTGATCCCCAATCTCTGGGCGTAGGGAGTGAGGGAAGGAAGGAGCCTGAAGTGATTCCGGTATCTACGAACCCCTCACACCCCTGGAAGCGGTGGAGGGAAGAGTGAAACGCTTCCTCCCTCCCTCCTGAGGCGTCCCGGTGCTGCGGCAGGCTGGCCCGCAGGTAAGGTTCCCTGGGGCCTAGGCAGGGTTAAGGGCGAGGGCCGGGAGGAGGAATGGTGTCAGAGATACAAAAGTCGGACGACGATGCGGGGCGGGAACTCGGTTCTTCAGGTTTGGAGGAGTGACTCAGCCGGAACTCGTTGGTCAGGTCGGCGAGCAGAAGCAGAAGCTTGGGGCGGCGGTGTGCGGCCCCTTCCGTGTGGCTGAGGTCGGACTTAGTGCGGGCAGACCAGGGGAAACCGAGCCCGGCCTGGCCCGAGCCCTTCTGGCGGGCTGCTGCTGCTCGCCAGGCGCGATCCATCCTCCTGACCCGCAGGAAGCTGCCGTGCGCCCCTCAGGGGCTGAGTGGAAGCGGTGGAATGAGGGAAGAAGGAAGATGTGCTGAAATCACAGCTGTGTGTATTTCGATGCCTTTCTCTCTCCTACTTCCTCAGAGCACGCTGTTCCTGTGCTCCTACTACTTCCTGTGCTCCCGTCCTACCTCCCACGGCTTCGCTGTTCCCGGAGCGGTAGGGCGTACCCCCTCTGCAGAGATATGCGTTGGTAGTCAGTCACTCTTGCTGATGCTTAGTCATTTGGATTTTTAAAAATTATTTTGGATCACGCTATTTTATTTTTAGTATACCATGTTGCTATAATTGTAAAGACGTTGTTGAGGTTGGTAAGAGATATAAGCATAAGTTTGGAAGGAGCCCAAAACCAGCTCCGGACTGTGACCTGCTCCATGTGTTTTAGGTGATTTTCAGCTTGAATCCTAGCGTGAGTCTTTGAAGGGCATGGCTATGTATTTCACTGATAATAAAACTATTTTGTAGATGAAGTAGTACTGTGTTGACTCTGTATGTATGATGTACTCGGCGATTTTATCGTTTTAAAGAGACTACACTAATTTTTTGCTTGAAATAAGGAAGGTCTACGATCAATTTTCTCCCTTTAAAGTATCATCATTGGAGTGAAACATCTTTGGAGATGTGGGGCAGGAGGTTTGTTACAAAGTGTAATATTAAGTCAATGTTTGTCTGAGATTTTTAAACCTTCATTTTGTCTTGATTGTGAAGTGATGTAATTCAGTGTTTAATTGTGGCCCAGAAACAGTTACCCTTTTAATAGACATCTGCTTCTTGGTTAGTGTAATTGCTTAGTAATTATGTAAGAATAGATAGAAAGTGCTTTAGCAGTACAAAATAGTTTAACGTACATGACATTATTTTGCTATTGTTTCCTGTTACTTGGGTTTGGAGTCTGAAGTCGGTCTTACCTGAACTGAATTCTCGGCTGAAACTGGAAACTTACAGATACAAAACGGTTGTGTGAAATGTGTCAGGTGTAGCTTGTTGACCTAAACACCAAATTGACTCCAGAGGAGCTTTTTTGTATCATTCTCTCAGAAGATGGCATAGTACTTTAATACGTGTGAGCTGAAAGTGCTGTTTAGACTCTTTGTAGTGGGGACCTGTAAAGGTCTAGATTTTCACATAGCACACAAGTTATGTGTAATGTTAAACATTACAAAAATGGTTAGAACTGCTTTCTGAGAAATTATTTCAATTTTATTATCTTAATATCTGGAAACTAGATAACATGTAATTGTAGGTAAGGGACAGTTTGTGTTTATGCATTACATGCTCTGCAAAATAGTTTACCTAAGTAACACTGCTTGCAAAGGTGATGTTAAAGTTCACATTTCCTTGAGCTAAGCTAGCAGTATTAGATCTGCTTTAAGGGAAGAGATTAAGGGGAATTTACCAAAGAAAGGGCAGGTGGACGTAAGTGTTTCTAAGCCGACGGACTTTGCTACTACAGCAGGGACCTCAATCAGCAGGAAGGATGTCAGCTGATAGTTTCCTCCAACTGCTGTTTCTTCTAAGGGATACCCAGGACAATTTGTTTCCCTTGCTGCAGTAGCTTTTCTTCATTGTACTGTAACTGTAGCATGAGTAGGAAAGAATGTAGGAGTGTATTAAATTGATGAGGGAAAAATATTTTAAATAATTGCAACTTGTTACAGAATGTGAGTTGCTACCATGGGGCTCTCCATTTCATTTAAAAAAATGAAGCCTCAATATAGCAGTAGTGTTTGGTTTTGTAATGAGCAATGAATCATTCTTTTGCAAAATAACAAAAAGGATATTTGTTTTGAAAAAGCTGACAGTATAAAAATGATGGTTGTTTCATTTTAGAAAAAACACTTCTGGAAGATCCTTGTGTTTTTTAATTTTTTAAAAAAAATTTAATGCATTTTCTTAATTTTTTATAGTGCTCATTTTAGTACTGGCATCCCCTTATGTTTTAAAGTTCTATTTGAATTCTTAGTTTATTCCTGGATCTTTGGCATTTATAGTAGCACTGATTCTATAGAAGCCAATCTGTGTTATGCTGCTTCTCTGAAAGTTATATATGCTTTATATTGTGCCCCGCAAGATCCTTTGGTGACTCACCATTATAGGAGCTTTCCAGATGCTGCATGTATGTAATGTGCTTTGTGCAGTAATGTTATCTCCATCCAGTTGCAGCTGTTTGCAACTGACTGGCAGAGAACTCATACTTCATAAAACAAGTTGCCGCCACTTGAAATTGCAAGACATTGTTTTGGAATTTTGGTAATTTATGAAGACTGGTGAAGGTCACCAAAGAGAGCTTGGTAGATCTGGAGGTGTCTTATAGTTCTACAGGGCTGTAGGATGTGTTTAATACCTTGACTGTCTTGCAATGCTTTATGTGTGCCAATGCTAGCCAGGCACTGTTATACTTCATGGATTCATCAGGCACTTGCAGGCTCTTGCAAGCTGCATAATGGCTTTTTAATTGTCTTAACTGGGGACTTTCTCTTGGTCTCTTAACTTCCTAACGCCAACAAACTGAGGGATCTCAACTCCCTCTAAAGAATTGTAAGTCTATTGCTAAATACCATGAACTCATAAGAAATTGTGTTTCTCAGATTTTAAACCAGCAAATAAACGGCAAATATACTACATTAAGGGGGTGCATTGTGCTGTTGTCTAAAGAGTTTTTTTCCTGAAAAAGCTGACATAAGTTTGTCCACTCAGAGCAGAAACTTTGTGCTAACGGTTTTTGAAGTGGGCCACGATTAGATGAACAGCTTCTTAAAACAAACACTTCATCAGCTGGAATAACTTTGCCTCCAGTATAGTGGTAAACACTAATCTTTTGGCATATTGTAATTATATGCTTTTCCAGTCTTTGCATTTTCTCTTTAAGGTTTCACTCATAGTAGCAACTCTTTTTTGGCAATTGTCCTTGTTTCAGTTAATAGTCTGAGCAAGGTTATTCTGAATGAAAATTCCAAATGAGTCCTTAAAATTATTGCATTAAAACTCAGTCTATACCTTTCTTAGTGCATTAAAACCTAATCTATTTCTCTCTCTTCCTACATGCTCCTTTGTTGGGTCATGGTCACCCTGTGATCATGCAACCCTTTTTTCTTGCATGGGTAGTTTTGGACCTATGAACAAACATATTAATTGCAAAGAGTGCCCTTGTATGACGTCTATTTTCAGAGGAAGACTATTTTATCTGTCTTGCATAATTTAAATTTTTTCTGTGTCTATTTGCTTTGTTCCTTTGCATTTTGCTTGGACAAAGCACTGAAGATCAAGCAAAGAAGATTGTGGTTTCCAATATGATTATGCTCTTTCTCGGTTATGAATGCAGCTGTTGCAGTACTAATACTTTTGCATTCGGATTCTGTTTCTAAAAGATATTAGTTCTAGAGCTGTGTTGTTCTGCTCTGTTGTTGAGTCAATTATACAGAGATGGTGTCTACACAGGTGAATTTTAGTGATCTTGTAGTGGTCTTGCTTGAAAGAGAAAAGGGGAGTTTTGGGCTGTTATTTATATCCTGTGCACACTGAGGTATCTGGATCCTATGTATGTAATGCCAAGTATGCTGGCATACACCCAGGCCTTTAAAATAAGTGGTGCCATTGAAGGTGGTGAGTGATAGGGCCTGAACTTGTAGTGTAGCTTTTTTTTTTTTTTTTTTTTCTCTCTAAGAGAAATAGGACTTTTTTTCTAGGAAGCAAAAAAAGAAACAAGGAGACTCTTTAGTCAGAAGGTCATAAGATGCAGACTAGACAGCAAAGACCCGTGGAAGAGATAAAATGTGTATATACCTGAAGTGAAGACAAATGAGAGGACATTTGAAGGATTTCATCATAAGTCTTCTGGTTTGTTTGGGGACTTCAGTGTTTTGGAATGAAATGCAACAGGATGTCACTTCATCAGTTGTGTAATACAATGTGTAACCATGCCTATAGAATTAGGCATAATAGATGTGACTCAGGAATTTTGAGCTGTAAGTGCAGCAGATATTATAGTGTTCTTTCCTTTTGTATTAATTTTTCTAAACCATAAAAGACAATAGCAAAGTGTTCATTGCTTGTGTTTTGGTATTCTCTTTAGTTATTTTTTAACGAAAATTCTAATGTGACAGCATGTATTAAATTCTTTATCCCAAGCAGCAGCATAGTTCTTTATCCCATGCAGCAAAATAACTTTTTATGTAATCAGAAAGTTATTGAAGTGAAACATCTTGAAAGTATTTCTGCATGCATATGAAGTACTGGAATCTTATAGTTTCCTGCGAAGTAGCATAATGATATTTATAGTATAAGGTAATTTGCGTATTAGCAATATGTCTAGGTTTCTGTAGTGCCGAACTTTATAACAAGAAATTAAATATTCTGACATACATCAGCTTCGTTAAAAGTTAAATGGAAGAAATTGTGAAAAGACCCTTGAAGAAATATTAAAACATCTAATTAAAGAAAGCTTATATTGAGGTTTAGGTTCAAAGTTGAGAACAATAAAAAGTATTGAACTGTGTATTTTCTTTTAGAAAGATTCTTTGGAGGTCACCCTTTGCCCAAAGTATTGTCAATTAAAAAATTGACAATAATTGTCTAATTAAATTTTTACCATCTTCAGGTAAAAACTTTCACAGCATCTCTAGGCTGGTGTTTAACTGTTCTGTTCTTCAGCGCCAGGGTCCTCTGTTTGCACATGATTTCTGCTGGAGATGTGGACACTCTAGATTTGTGTGTACCTGTGCTGTTCTCTAATATGCGGTGTTTTATGTCCTAATGCATGTGCCAGTGAGAGCATACCTAACAAGCTCACATTCACACACCTAAGGTGTTTACTGACCTTCCCTATACTGATCTCCTGCTAGCTGGAGTGCAGGATCTTGCATCCAATAGGAGAGATGCTGTATTGGTTTAGCCTGGACAGATATCATGCAGTCAGTGGGGTGACTTCTGACAGCATCAACCCAGGGTTTGACTGATGCTGTTATCCCTCCAAAGTCACTGCTACTGTCACTGTATAGACTTTAAATTTGATTTTACTTCAAACAGGTGCTTCTGTCTAATTTCCTAGTTTCTGTTTAATGTAACTGACAATCCTCTTGCTTTTCAACATGACCAGTTTTGGGCCTGTACCCTGTCAGACAATTTTGCTTATATGATTCACACACACAAAGATTCCCATCTTCACCTTTGTTATTATCCAGGCCATTCTGCCAAGGGTGGGGTTTGGCAAGCACCCACCAACCACTCTGACCTGTGTCAATAAACAGTTTTCTTAGTCATTCCTGTGTTTCTGATGTCCTTAGAGTAGCGTTTCTCTTTGTTCTTATCAGCCTTTGCTAGTTTTGGCTTCAGGTGGGCTTTGACTTTCTTAATTGCTCCTTGTAGGCAAAAGGCAATATCTCTGTATAGTTTCTGGGTAATCTGTCCTCTTCCCTCTTGTGTTTGGGCTTAGTCAGGAGTTCTATGGTCCTTCCAGGTGAGAAGCATGGCAGATAGCTGGCAGGGATATCACACTTGCCTCCCTTCACAGTGACTGAGGTGAAGTGTGTTTTCCTCATTTAAAGCATTAGCATCTAATTTTTATGAAATTACTGCTCTGTAAATTAGTACTTCCTGCAAACTGAGCATAGCTATATTAAAATTAGCTATATTTTAGCTATAACCTGTTACATTCCCTATATCAGTCTTCCAGATAAGAGTATTTCACTTAGTTAACAAACCAGTTCGTCTGTTAGAAATGGTACATTGTTTAAAGGAACAAATGCAGTTCAGGTCTATGGTATGTGCAGTTATTCTGAAGTTTTTACTTACGTGGTAAATACTTTTTAAAGAAACATGGCCCTTAATGTGCCAATTCAAATAATTTCATGCTTAGTGACTTTTAGTAGATAGGTTGGACTTCTGTTCTTACATGAACCCATTTGTTGTAATAAAGAGTTCATGTTTTGTCTTGTGGCTGGTGTATAACATTGTTAAAGCCTTCTGTAGTAGGGGTAATATTATTTTGTGTTCATGTAACTTCTAGTTTGGGCCCTATCTGCTTTTAATCTTTGAAGTCAGCCAATAAGAATTACTGCAAAAAGATGCAGATTTTTTGAGACATTGAGAATGTGGACAACTCTGAGATTAAACTTTTGCCATAGAGATCTTCAAACTGTTTGTCCATCTATTTATCTAAATTTGCTTGAGTACAAGACTTCAGTTTACTTACTTCTTTTTAAAACTAAGAATACAGACTCACCAAAGGGATTAGCAGTGACAATACTGAGCAGATGAAGATTAGCAAAATACTTGTAAAATTTGAGGCAGAGTAAAAAAATCTTGCTTCTAAGGGATAGAAAGGAATAGTGGTATAAAGTTATTGAGGGAAGGATGGTGAAAAGGTGTAGAAGCTAAATCTAAGAGAAGAAAAAAAAAATGTCCTGCGATGCTTCTTGTTGTCTTTGAGTGCTAGAAAACACCCCAATATATTTTGGCTTTGTGATTGCTGTATATAAGTAATAAAGTAAAAACTCTGCTTGTACAAAAATACCCATTACCTTGGGGTTTTTTTTCTCCTTCCCCTTTGACTAAACTATAATCAATTACTGAATCTTTGCTAGTTAGATCCAGTAAGAAAGGTGGTTCTTGTACCAGTTCAGTTTCATAAGGATAGCCAATAATAGTTACCTTTTAGATATCTTCTTCTTGCAAATAGAAATTTTTATTACAACTAAGGTGTTTTCTCAAATCCTGTGTAGGATACTTACCTTGTCAAATAGCTAGACTACCACCAAATTATAGGTTGACATTTGGGAGGACCTGGATGTCTGGAATTAGGATTTCTTTAGAATATTTGAAAAAAACTATTATAGCTGTGGGGTTTTGAGATTTTTTTTTTTCTTGTGTAACATTTTTCTGATTGTGGCTGTATGGGCTGTGTTTTGTTGGTCATTTTTATATGCTTGCGATTCGTAAGAGATTTCTGGAGGAAAAGTAAGAGGATATCTTACGTATTCTGGTCATATGGTGGTGGTATGTTTCTCTCTTCATTTCCCAATTTGAGACTCTTGTTAGGCAAAAGAGTGGTGTGGGTTTTTTGTTGGTTGGTTTTTTGGGTGGTTTTTTAGTGTAAAGTTGTCTTTATTTCTGCCATAGTAAAACTTTTGCTTTAGAAGACAGCAGTTCAGTTGCAACTCCATGAGAACAGCTGCATTAAAATGTAAATAAGCCGCATCTACCTACTTGGATGCTTAGTAAAGTTTGTCTGCTGAGTCTTTTGTGTTTTGAGGAGAACTCTAATGATCATGTAAATTTAATTCTTGAACACTTTGTTGTCTATAGGGTTTTGTGTTTTTTTTTTCACATTCATAACTTAAAAGGATATCTCTTGTTAGGGGTTCCATAAATTGAGAGACAACAGAAGTATCCTTTTTGAGCCAGGAGCAGTTTACTGTTGTGCCTGACTTTGAAGCTGTAGGTAAACTTGTGGGTTCTGTTCAGTTGAAAAATTCTATATGTGCACTTTGAAGAATGCAGTGGTGTTCTGTAAAGCCGCTACAAGCTTTTGTGATAAAGTTTTACCATTACATCCCAGTTGCATGTAGATTTCTTGAGTATTATGTATCTAAAGATTGGAAAACTGAGGACATTTTGGATTGTAGGTTGGTTGATTGTTTTTATTTCCAGATCTTAATTAAAACTGGGCTTTGTCCTGTCTGTGTTTTCAAATACAGATTCAGAGAATAAAGATGGGAACTCCTGGATCAGGACGGAAGAGAACTCCAGTGAAAGACAGGTTTTCTGCAGAAGATGAAGCTCTAAGCAACATTGCCAGAGAGGTTTGCTAATTCTAAAGTGTCTTGAATTCAGAAATTGAGATGAAAGTAATCTCATTATCCAGGAAGAGTTAATTTTTTTTAAGATGTGCATAAAAAAGTGTAATGAGCCAAAAATATGACAATTAATATAAGGTAAGAGAATGAGCAAGAAATCACATTAACTGAAATGTCAGCAAAGTGAGATATTAACTGTATGACTAGTGTTACTTCGGATTTACACTTAAGCCTAGCAGCTATTTCTACAGATACTTACATGCTTAAAGGTAAGTTAAAAAATCCACATGCTATAATCAAGTGTAAAACTAAAAAACATATGCATTTATACTATTACAGTGTGTAGTATTCTTAAGATGGGAAGTATAGTGTTTTAGTGTTGAATGTGTAGTAGTCATTATTAAAATGTATTTGTAATAGAATCTGTTTCAAATGTCACATTTCTTTCCAAATAAGCCTAATATTTACACCATACCAGAAATTTCACCACCTAAAAAAGAGGGCTAGAGATAACCAGCGAAATGTGCAATTAACGAGAAGTTTATGCAAAGGGGAATTTTGTCCCACTGGATTTAGGCAGTTGGATTTAAACTCTTAGAGATGTCTGTTTGGACCGGAGTTTCTCTAGGTGGGAATGCTGTGGCTAGGGAATAAAAACCTTAATACTGTTTGTATACAACTGGATCCAGGTTCTTTGGGTCTACGTTATCTACAAAGCTGCTTGCCCTAGTTTGCATGTATGAGTACAAAATGCAGATTCTAATTGGCTTTGTAATGTAAATAGTTGTTTGTGTATGTATGTAAGACAAAATAAGTAAGTGATAGGTGTCTGAAGAGAAAGCTTCTTTAGGCATATTCAAGTGTATTTATCATAAATTGTAGGTAAAAGAGAGGCTGTTTCAGTTAAAAAAAAATTAGTTGGTGAATTTTCAGAAAGTCGTGTTCACAGTCATGTTCTAATTCTAATGGAAAGTCTCACTCTATCAGCCAAGTTCTCTGTAGGACTCTAGATCATGTATGATCTGACTCATCAAGTTCCATCTCTCAGTTTTTAGGGAAAAAAGTGAATAAAAAATGAAATAATATGGCCTTAAATTTCCTTGAGTATATGCATGCTTTCATAACATCAGCTTGTTGTTCAACCTAGAAAAGTATCTCACTAGCAAGATGTAATACATATTATCTTACTTAAAATTACTGTTGGGCTTTGTTCTCTCACATCCTATTTACTTAACAAGAATTGAATGGAGTCCTGTAATCCACATGTCTTCCATGCAAAATCTTCCTAAAGGTGTTCTAGGTATTAGGAGATGGTAAACAGGCTGCACTTTGGATGATCTGTGTGGAGAAACTGTATAAAAGTACTCTGGGATTCAGAGCAGTCACAAAATGGCACTAGGAAGTATTGGAATTTGTAATGCAAAAACTCTAGTGAAGTGACTCTAATGTAGTGTATGACATTTCAGGGTTGTTTTTCTCTAAAAGTTCAGATTACCGAAAGTGCTATTATTATTCTTTGTTACCACTTTTAAATTGACAAAATTGTAATTTCCTTGTTCTATGGCATGTGTCAAAAAAAAGAGATATCTTCCTTTTAGTACCAGTAAACATTGCCTTCTAGGAAATTTGGTTTAAAGAATTCTTTGGCACTGATCCCCTAAGGTCATTTCTGTATAGTAATTTTTCTGTACTGTTTGAATCTGATGTCATTTTACATGAAAATATTTAATGGGAGGTAAGGGCAATATTGTAAGATTCTAAGTGCCTGGTCAGACCGCTTCCTCTGATACTTCTTCGGTTTTTTTCCATCTTTCCTCTGCATCAGAATTTTTTTTTTTCTTCTGTTGGCTGTCCCATCCCCGTTATTTCTTGTACTTCTGTTATGTAGAGAGCTCTTCCAATATTTTCCTTGGTGTGGGACTATGCATTGAGACAAGCGTTTTTACAATGTCTCTGTGTTACACACAGATATGCTAAAACATCTACATTGGAGTGAATTTCTGTATTATTCCAAGAACTGCGTTACTAAACCTCTTTCTTAGGGATCTACTTTTTATACTATGGTGTATTATTTTTCCTGGCATTGAATTTCCTTGCTCACTGGAACTGAGGAAAAGAAAGGTGATGTATATGTCCAGGGACAGAGATCTATCTGTGCATCCTTTCGTGGAAGCAATGCACTCTCCCTATTTCACAGTGTCTGAAGTGAGATTACTCAGAGTTGATCAGTTTGGCAGTCTTGTCTTGGTACAGCGGTTTATCATGCTTTTTTCAAAAGCTACAGGAGTAGGTGTAGCTAAATTGTCCATGAGTTCCCTGCAAGGAAATAAAGGAACTGTGGGTGTAAAAGCACCCCACTATATTAAAATGGAGTAGTGGTGAGTGTAATAGTGTATAGCAAGGTTAATTTGAAGTCTGCTTATCTTTTAAAAGAGAAAAAAAGCCTATCTCCTGAAAATACAGAGTTTGGTTTTATGACTTTTTGGTTCTTTCTCTAGCTTTTGTAATGGATTCTGAAACTCTTAGCTTTCTCATATTGACAAAGTATAAGTCACCTGGTGTAGAAGACAGTTTCATATACCTTGTGCAATGTTCGAGCTTCCCAAAGTACAGGTAATGATTGTCTAGTGTAACTTCAGGCTCCCGGCAACATTATATTCTCATTTGTTAAACAAAAAGGATTCCCACTTAACTAGATAAATTAAAATTGAGGTTCATATTCTCAAGGTTATGTTCACAGTCTACACTGAATAAAGCTGATATGATCTCAAGATATCATCCCTGTGAGTTTGTAGTGGGACCTTCTCTGATTATTAAGTCCTTTTGTGGACAGATTATCTTTGGGTGAGTTATGCATCACTGCTTCACTTGTCTTTGTATTTTGCAGACAAATTGTTCATTTTAAATATTTAGCAGTAACCTGTCATCACCATCTTTTGGAATTACGTGAGACCTCTTTTCCAAAACCAGTCAGATTATGTGACAACAGAGGTTTCAGTCACTTCTGTGTTCTGCCTGTGGTTCATGCTCAGATACAATGAATATCATGGCAGAGGGCGAGAAGAGTCTGACACGTGTCATCTCACCATCCTCAATCTGCCAAACAGGAATTTCAAGACACAATCAGGATTTACTATTCATAACCTTTTTTTTTTTTTTTTTGGGTGTTACCATCAGCAACTCTTTGATTCTTCTAGGCTGTGTAACTAGATCACAGAACTAGAGCTTGTGGACAAGCAACATTGCAACAGTGCCCACTGGATTTCTACCTTGTAGAATGTTGTCTCTGTGTTTTGGTTTGGTGGGATTTTTTTCAGGAGCTGTTCCCACGAATATTTGTAGTAAGAGCATGGAAAACTCTTAAGGTGTTTTCTCATGGGAGAGAATAAAGATTCATTTTTATTTAGAATTCACTTTGCTCAACTTTGAGTAGAGTGCAGTTGTTCTTACTTTGATAAAGATGTAATGTTGCTGAATTGCCATGGTAGAAAAAGCTGAGTTAAGTATTTTTAAATGTTTGAGGGCTATATAATGAATTTAGTACGAGTTAAGTCTTTGTCACATGAATCTATTTAAAGTTTGGTATGTGGTTTTCTCTTCATGTAGGTTCAGCTTCTGTTAAGAAAGCAAGTCAAATCCCAAAGAATTCCATCCTCATGGAAATTGTCTTTGTAGATGCTAGATGATTTTTTTATTTTGTTTTAGTAAGAGGTCACTAAATATTTTTTCAACTGGCTATTTCTACCTTAGTATTAATTCAAAGCCTTGTTTGCTTTTGTTTTTGATAGTGATTAAGGATATTTTATAGAATATAGGATGATCTAGAGATTTTATTATATATATATGAATCTGTACAATAAATGGAAAAAGAATGAGACATCAGAAATAAAGACACTGAAAGGTTTAAGTCATGTTAAAATGTAAGATTTTGTTGTTTGTAGGCAACTGGGGCAGAGACATCAGAAGTAAGTGGAAAAGAGAGATTTCTGACAAGCTGTAAGAAATATTTTTGGCACATAAATGATGGTGTTGCTTTGATTTCATGAGACAGTATGGAGATAAGGGCAAAAAGCATGGAAATGAGAATGCAGAAGAATTGAGCAGCAGAAGGAATCATAGAATGGTTTGGATTGTAAGGAACCCATACAGATCATCTAATTCCAACCCCCCTGCCATGGACACAGAATCCTTTGTTTTCTTAATGAGAAAAGATAAAATTAAGTTTCTGTGCGTAGTTAGCTATTAAGAATTGCCGTAAACATCTTTAAAATGCTTGCTCTGATGCTTAGTCAGAGCTGGCAGCGCGTCCTAGTGCTGTTCCATGCACCTGTGGCAGACAGCAGGGGCAGTCAGTGCCCTCACCGCTGCCATCTGGTGGAAGAAGTAAAATGCTCCTTAACCGGGCCTCCTGCATTAGAACCTGCAGGATTGCATATCCCTTGGCAGAGAAACGAGTTCTGTGTCATGTATACATCAGTCCACGATGACAAAAGTATTCTAATTTTTTCACAGGTGAATAACATTTTAGGATAGCCTGTATTTTAGCCTTATGAAGCTTTTATGCTGAATCGGAGCTAATTAAAGAATCATCTTCTCCAGAGTATAAAAATTAAAAATGAAACTGTTGCTTTCTAGTAAATCCCTTCTTGCAGGCAAGGAAAGGAAAAAGATGCCTATCTCCACTATGGAGATGGATGTTGTTTCTCCTTACTCAACATGGACAGAAGCCTCTACCATATCAATTCCGTGTTAATATCATACTGCTTACCTGGGAAAAACATGGTTGTTGCTATGAAGAGACTAAGAAAAATAACATCAGAAAGGAGAAAATCCAGACTCAGTTGTTACAAAGGCATTCAGATTAAAGTCTCGTCTTTCTTTTTTTCTTTCTTTCTTACCAAAAATATCTTTGATTCAACTGAAGAAGTCATGTTATCCTTGAAAACTGAGATAAAGTTTCCAAAAGATTGTGGTAGGATATGTATTTAAAAACAAAGTTGAAAAAAATTGAAGAAATAGAGATTACTTTCTAAATTACTATAAATAGTTTATAATAATTGGTTTTTAGGTGAAAATCAGGAAACGGACCATGTCACCTCCTGGAAGGAGAAGATTGTCTGGCTGCTTCTATATTTACTAAACATATGCAATAAAATAAACCAATCAAAGTGAATACTGTTGTAAGGTACTGTTTAACTACTTGAAAACAGCCAGTATAATAATCTTACAGTATGAAATGCTTTTTATGCAGGTACAAGGAAACTTTGATTTTTTTTTTAGGTAATATTTTTTGGTATCTATTTTGAAATTAGGAATTCCAGAACGCAGTGGTGCACAGATTATTTTGTTTTGTTACTTAGACCAGAGCTAATATTCAAGGAAATATAGGATGGGTTTAAAAACACAAATTTGTCTTAGAGTAGAACATAAACATGAATAATATGAGTGTGTTCATATACAAAAGAGAATTTTGAGATTTATTTATAAATTAATAGTTTATTAATTAGCCCTGTTTTTCTTACCCAAGCAAAGTTACAAGGACCTCTTCCTTGTTTTCCTACCCAATTTCTTTGGTTACAAAGATCTCCTCTGTAGTCTATGTATGTCCTTTTTTGATCAAGTCTCTGAATAAATTCCATGCTGAGTTATTGTCTCTTTACCTAATGGCTATTTATTTGCCCTATAGATTTTATAACATTCTTTCCATTTAAGCCACGAGCATAAGTGTACCAGGTTTAAAAACCTCATTTCTTATTTGCAGTTAAAGTCTTCAAGAAAATTCAGCTATCCTATTTCTTTTTATTGGTTCAAAGTTCCCTTAGGAAGCTTCTGAAATAGGGTCAGAGTTGCTGGATCTTGGACAATACACAGTTGAATTTTTACTTCAGAAAAATAGAAACTTGGTATATAGCTTTTTAATAAGCTGTACTTCACAATTATTTTACAATAGATATTTATCTTAATATATTTTATTAATCTATGTCTGGTCTAAGGACTATGTAGAGAATAATGACCAGGTGCAACTAAAATCAAGACTGTAGTAGGCAGTCTGTTCTCTTATAAGACTGGACTTTGTTTGATGCAGGCTGTAGAAAGCAGTCTGTATTGACTTCCAAGCTACTATGAGCAAGGAATAATGATGTATTTGGTATGTTCTCTCAAATCAAATACTAGTTGAATTGAAAAGCATGAATCATGACTGCCTCTACTTTTGCTGGTTTATTCAAGAAAATTAAAGTAGTCTAGTGTTTCTTTGCTGTTTCTGTACTTGAAACTTTATCCAAAGCTATTGTGGCTCTACATTTTCCTTAGCAGATATTTAATGAATTTATTTCAAGGTAGCTGATGATTTTGTTTTGTTTTGTTAAGGTTTTGTTGGTTGTAATTTGTTTCACAACTTTTATGGGCTTTTTCAGTAAGGCAACAGAGTAAGTAGCAGCACACAGGAAGAAAATTATATCCTTTTGAATAATGGTTCTTTCTCTGTTATTGTTAATTTTAAATTTCAATAACATAGCTATGAAGAATTGTTTGACTGCTGCATCAGTAGCATGAGGCCTGTGCTCCAACAAATCTGCTGAGAATTAAGAATTATTTAGTATTATGGCCTTTCTAACGGTACTGTAATTTGTCTCTTGCTCTGAGGTATGATGAAGGAAGCCTGAGAACTCTCCTTTTAGTTAACTTGCCAAGGTGTTTTTTGTTTTGTTTTGTTTCTTTTGTCTTTTTTGATATTGTATGCTTTTTAGAGGAATCTAGATGCTCAGATTAAAAATTATTGTGATATTAAGCCATTTCTTAAAAAAAAGTCTCTAAAAAGTTTTTCTTATATTTCAGGCACCCATTTTATGACAAATATTGGTAAATTCACTTGTGTTTTATCAAGGGTTTAGTAAATTAGAAGAATTGTAGCTTCTCTTTTACTGTAGGATTTTAAAGTTAGTTCTCTGGGTGTAGGACTAGGAGAGAGAGGTGAAATGTGAATTGATTTTTACCATGACTTAGTAAACCAATTAACTTTAACAGTAAAATTTTGCCAGAGCATAAAGGCCAAATGCATCTATCTGCTATTTTATAGACAAAACTAAACCCAGACATACCAGCTCTTTGAGTCCTTTTTCTTTCTGTGCTGCATACCTGTCTCTGTGACAGTTTATATGTGACAGAGTGATATGGGCTACAAATGGAAGTACTTCATATTGAGTGGCAATTTCCTTGTTTGGCTTGTGTGTTGTCATCAGGTAGAAAGAAAAGTAGCTTTATGCTGCTTCAAAAAAAGGATTACATTATGGTGGTCAGGAGTTGGTACAGCCTTGGAATTGTTTTATTTGCATATTCAAAATACAGAAGAAAATAGTCTTCAGGAGTCATTTGGAGTTAAGACAAACTATTTTGAGTAATAAAGCTATAGTGAGTCTGCCTTCTGTCTTGTCATTATTTGATATTTTTGTGCCTGTAGTTTAATCATAATTTGACGTTAATAGCCCAGTTATATACCTATTTTGTTTTCCTGAAGCACAGTAAAATAGTGTTACATGTTTCCAATGTTTTACATAAATATTTGCTATGTCAGTGGCAAAAGCAGGGAAAACCCTATCCTTAATCAAAAGCAAAAACTTTCTGATTTTCCATTCTAAGAACTTTTATAATTGGCTGGTTGTTAGGAGTTCGGAATTTTTAGCTGCTGCTGACTCTTAAAAGTTTTTAATTAACTGTCCTGGTTTGGAAAGACAGGTGTCTGCCAGGGAAAGCCGGAGCTTCCCTTGGAATGGAGAATGTAAATCCCCTCCTTCAAATTATTGAAATTCTGAAATTAAGGGGCCTTCAGGCCAAGATAGGGGAATAGGAATAACAGTTTTTTACTAGGAATATTAAAAATAAAAACGTAGTAGTACCAAAAAAGAAAACACTGACAGAGTCAGAATACAACCTGACACCCTCTCAGTCAGGGTGTTGGTAGCAGTTTAATTAAGTCCTCCTGGTGTGACAGATGTGGTTCTGTTGCAGCAGAGATGATCCTGTCGAAGGGTGTCATTTTCTCTGAAGGTCCAGTGGTGGTGAGATGGGTTCGGTCTTCCTCTGGGAATCTAGTGGAAACAGGCTGTCTTGTTGTTTTGAATCTCAGGTTTTATCCAGGTAGGAATGCTTGGCTCCTCCCACTGCATGCAGCATCTCATAATGGGATGATGTAATTTTATCTGTCATGCAGTGAGTCTTAATGGCCCATTAACAGAAAGTATACCCCTTCGGGGAGGATGGGTCATGGAAGAGATAAAAAAACACTACCCCACCTGCTTTTAATAGCTGGCCTATTAACAGAAGACACCCATCTCCTCCCACCCAGGGTCACAAGGAATGGGGCATAGAAGAGAAGAAAAACACCTCCCCAACCCGTTTTAGCAGATGGCAATAGATTAAATACTTTTGTTTACATCTTGCGTTGCAACCCGAGATTTTAATAGTACATACACAACTGGAATCTCTGGTGGAAAACCTGTCTTCAGTGGTTTAATATGTAAAGAATTTGAGAAATTTTTTGTCAACTCATTATTCAAACATGAAAAAACTGAATTTGTGCTTTCCTCAAACTTCACCTGTATGGCAAAATTTTTCCCTCATATTCCCAGGGCTCTTTAATACCGTTATCGTTTATACAGTCAGTGGGATTGAGTATACCCCTCAGCAAGTTTGCAGATCTGTGAAGCAGAGTGGTGCAGTTGGTATAACAGGAGGATGGGATACCATTCAGGGCCATCTGGACAAAGTTGGGCCAATGAAAGCCTGTTGAAGTTCAACAAGTCCAACATACTGCACTTCAGTCAGGGCAATCTTCGATGAGTCCAGACTGGGAGAAAAACTTGTTAATGGCCACAAAGGCTGGTGGCTCCAGAGGACTGGAGCACCTCACCTATAAAGAAAGGCTGAGAGAGCTGGGATTGTTCAGCCTGGAGAAGAAATGGATTTGGGGAGGCTTCACTGTGACCTTCCAGTACCTGAAAGGGGCTTATGAAAAACAGGGAGAATGACTTTTTTAACACAGGCAGATAGCGTTAGGACATAGGGGAATGTATGGTTTTAAACTAAAGGAGAGTAGGTTTAGATTAGATGTTAGGAGGAAATTCTTACTAAGGGATTGGTAAGGCACTGGAATAGGTTGGCCAGAGAAGTTGTGGATGTCCCATCCTTGGAACTCTTCAAGGCCAGGTTGGATGAGGCAGTGAGTGATCTGGTTTAGTAGATGGCACCCGATCTGGGCGTTGAAACTAGATGGTCTTTAGGGTCACTTCACACCCAAGCCATTCTATGACTTTTTTAATGAACATCTAATTCTTTCAACCAGCAATACTATCTTTAAATTTAGAGTTAGGTACATATTCTTTTTGAAATTTCTTTTTTTATTACTTCTGTATTATGATGTTAGTCATAACGTGTACTTGTGAAGAGATTGAATACCCAAACCAATATTCAAAAAACTTTTTTTAAACTGTAATTGTTTTCCATCTGCTTGTAGGCAGAAGCCAGACTTGCAGCAAAACGGGCAGCTCGAGCAGAGGCAAGAGATATACGTATGAGAGAGCTGGAGCGACAGCAAAAAGAGGTAGTGTAACTCACCAGGAATTATTGCAAACCTTTGCAAAAATTCATAATGTATTTTATTTCTGCATTTCCATAAGATTTTGTCTTTTAGTATAATTCAGCTTTGTATGAGTATTTTCAGCATTAGAATTGGATTATACTGAAAGGATTCACAGGAAAAATCTGTGTTAAAATCTTTATTTAAAAAAAAATATTAAAATGAGGTAGTATTTACATATACAGCTGTGTGTTGCTCCACATGTTTCTCCTAAAAAAAAATTGCATTTATTAAGAAAATAATCCTAGAAACTGGGTTTTCAGCAGTTTGGTTATTGCATAGTTCTTGCATTTAATTCAGGTTTTGACATTGCATGTAAAACATTGAGAATTTATTATTTATCATGATTACAGTCAAGTCCATGTAATGCTTATACTTGGTTGTTGTGGAGGTATTTTTCTGTGGTAATAAGCGAAATATGCAAAACATTTTTTTGCCTCAATTTTATATGGTTCTTATTGTGCATGCAGTTTCAGTTTTTGAATGCTGCTGTAGATATCTGCTATTATTCTGAAGATTACATGATAATGTAGGTCTGAGTTTTCAATTCAGGAATCCAGTCTTGTGTGGTGACTATAATTTATATTATAAATGTTTTGTTTGGTTTTCTTTTTACATTCTGTAGTTTCATCAGCATTCATATGATAGAAAATGGGCTTATATCCAGAAATGGATGGTAGGCTAAAATCACCTGTGGTGCATGTTTTTGCCACTCAGAGAGCTAACACAGGATTTTGGAGGAAGTAACATACTAATGGTTTGCTGTGTGTCATTTCAAAGTGTTATGTATAAAATAAATATATACACATATGTGTACACATATACATATAGACTATATATGTTTGTGGTTCAATTATATATGTACATACTCTAACCCTCCCCTAACCACTGTTCCCCTGGATCCTTTCACTGGTCTCCAGAGAAGTCCCTGCCTCTCTCTTCCCCATGTAAGGATGTTCAGTTCCACAGTGAGGACTCCCCTCAGTCTCCTCCAGGCTGAACAGACAGGATGTGATAAAATCTTGGCATGTGTCCAGAGTAGAATGAGACACATGAAGATTTATCAAGTCTCTGAGGGTGTCCAGCACTTTTTCAGACTGGCTTAATAATAGCGAGACAACTTCTCTGCTTTGTAAAATAGAAGATTTTAATAAAAGTAGAAAATAATAAACATCATTAAACAGAGAAATTTAAGTCAAACACCGTGTAGAGAGCACTCTGACACTGGTACGGCAGCCCCAAAAAACCAATTGAGTTCTTTGTGCAGTCCCTTTAGTACTCAGTGGTCTAGGTGGGCTATTTGGCACCTTGCGCAATGAAATTGGCAACAGGCTTTGGGGTACACTTCCAAAGCCCAATCAGTGCTCCTGTGCTGGTACTGAGCCAACTACCGTGAGAAGGCTATGGAAAGTTCTAGTTTAACTTCCTTAAAAGTTCTAAGGTAAGCTGAAACGTTTTCCCTTATATAGAAACACCTGCTTTGGTGTGGGGGTTGCATTCCTACAAGGGTGACCTCAGTCAGCTTTCCCTCCAGCCCCTTCACCAGTTTGGTTGCCTTGCCCTTCTTTGGGCATTCTCTAATAGTTTTCTATGTTTCTTATATTGTGGCACCCAAAACTGCCATCAACACTTGAGGTGAGGCTGCACCAGTGCAGAGTAGGATGGGACAATCCCTTCCCTTTCCCAGCTGGTGATGCTGTCCCTGATGTACCCCAGGGCACAGTTGGCCCTCCTGGCTGTGTGAGCGCTGCTGACTCACATTCGACTTGCCATCAACCAGTACCCCCAGGTCCCTTTCAGTGTCTTGTTCCCCAGTCCGTCTGGACATGCAGGGTTTCGCCATCCCAGGTGCAGAATCCGGAACTTGGCCCTTGTAAAACTTCATATGTGTTGGACATTAGGATTTGTTCCATTTTTTTTTCTTTCTTAGGGAATTTCTCTCCTGATTGTTGTCTAAGAGACTGGAACAATGGATATTTGAGAGAAACAAAGTGGGGAAGGTGTGCAGCTGGCTGCAATCTCTTAGCTGGGGTGCTCTCTCTTCGGAAGTGCAGAGATACCGTGAGAGCTTGGCTGGGGAGTGAGGGGCTGGGCTCTCTCTCACTCTTGGGATCGGAGGGGAGACAGTCAGGGTGCTGTGCTGTGGGGAGAATTTGCTGTCAATGCAGAGTTCTGTCTCTGCATTGGCAGAACTGCTTGACTGCATTGTCTGCACTGCTTTTCCTTTTTCCTTTCTTGGAGTGCATTGACTGCACTGCTTTTCCTCACCATGGGTTAGCCTTTGCTTCTAAGAGCAGCTGTTGAACTGGGACATTTTCAACATCCGAACTCACTGGAAAGGACCCTCACCATCTACTTGGTGCTGCAGGGAAAAGCCCAGGACTCTGGCCCCCACTCCCCTCTGGAGGAAGTGTCTCCTGGATGCTTTACAGCAGCTGCATGTAGAAGGCCATCTGCTGCTGCCCATGCTGCTGTTTTCTGCTGCTGCTTTGGGCTTTTTGCTACACTGTAATAGGACATCCGGTGCTCACTGGGATACTCTGCAGCTCTTGGCGAGGGTCTGGAGTTTTTGCTACACTTTTTACCAGCTCAGGTGTGCCTCCCTCTGCTGTTGGAGCCTGCTGCTCCAAGGCTCCTGCTACAGACCATTTCATCATCCAGAGGGGTACCAGAACCAGCTTCCCCCCATTAGTTTTTAAAAGAAGTCCCATTCTATCTCTCCCAACAACTGTGCTGCCATTACCCATGTGGGGAGAGGCAGCTGGGCTTGCACCACAATGCCCCGTGCAGCCACAGGGGAATCATTGCACCTGCCCTGACTGGCCAGGAGCCACCAGCACCCCTGTCAGCTGTGATCGTAACTACACCAAAGGGGGAGGTGCCTGCAGACAAGAGAAGGCTGACACTGGGCTGTCTGGTTCTGTTTGTTGTTGCTACCGTTCTTGTTTGTTTGCCTTGTTATATATATATATATATATATATATATATATATACACACACACACATGTAAAGAACTGTTATTCTTTTTCCCATATCTTTGGCTGACAGCTCTGGAATGTCAAAGTCACAGTAGTTTGGAGGGAAAGGTCACATTTTCCATTCCAAGGGAGGCTCCCACCTTCCTTGGCAGGCCCCTGTCTTTCAAACCAAGACACTATGTTTGGTGCTTGCCCATCTCTCCGATTTGCCACGGTCTTGCTATGGAGCCTCTGTGCCCTCAAGCTCCTCCCATTTGGTGTCATCAGCAAACTTCCTGTTCCTTGAGTTCTGCATCCAAATCATTTATGAGGCGACCTGGGTCTAAGATGAACCCATGGAACCCTACCAGTGACGTGATGCCAGTTTGATGTCACCCCATTCACTACAACCCTTTGTGCACGACCTGTGAGCCAGTTGCTCATTCATTGCATAGCATGCAGTCCGGTTGAGTGCAGGCCACTTTGTGTAGGAGGATCCTTTGAGAGACAGTATCAAAAGCTTTGCTGAAGTCAAAAAGGATACAATCTACTGAGTTTCCTTGGTCACCTCGATCGATTACCCTGCTGTATAACAAAATGAGGTTTAGCAAGCAGTTTTCCCCTCATGAAGTTACTGGCTGTGACTAATGACTGAGTTGTCCCCCAGGTATTTTTCAGTACATCCCAGAATATGATTTTCTATCATTTTACCCAGCACTAGAGTGAGACTGACTGAATTGCAATGTTTCTTTAGAGGGTTTCTTTCACAAACTTCATGTGCCTCTTAAAAAGGGCATATGGCAGATGTCAGGGGTTTTTCTGGTTTTTAGGAAAGTGTTCACTATGGGAATGTTTTGAATCACTAAGATTTAACTAACACGCTGAGACTAGCCATCATTTCAAATAGTTAAAACCATAATACCAGTTAATCTCTGTTGAAAAATCCAAGGACTGTCATTAGAATTTTATTTGCAAAGTTGTACTGACTCTTATTGTCTCTTTGCCAATCTGATATTTGTTGTTCTCATGTTCTCAAGATCAGCATAATTTCTGTATTGGTGGAATGTACCTTTGAAGGTTTTTTTGCTTGAGATCAAGGGTTTACAAAATGTAGGACATAGATTGTATTTGTGAGGAATCTCACTCAGGTGAATGCCACCTTCCTTCTGCAGTCCTAAGAGGTACATCTGCTGCAGGAGATTTCTGAACAGATGTGCACTCCTTTCCTGGACTGGGACATGTAACCTCTGTATTGGATAATATGCATAATTTAAACTTGAACTTTTAGAAATCAGGCTTGATAGATACAAACAGCAGCTATCTGTTTGCAATATGTACTGTAGTGCATAATCCTTTGACCCAAATATGCTGAACACTTAATACAGGTTTTTTGTTTTCTGATGGAATGTCAGGAAGAGACTTGTTACCCACCGATTAAGAGGAGTCTTATATAAGTAGCAAACTCTCTTCTTGCCTACTGCAGATGTTACAAAGAGGTACTTGTCTATTTGGACCAGAGATAGAAGAGTATTTAAAATTGGCAATGATTTAACTACAGTGTGTTGAAAAGTTAAATAGCATGAACATTCATTTTAAGTCTCAAAATAAGCAGTATAGAGAGAAAGACTAAAATGTCATTATGAAATGGACCTACCCTCTCCTCATGGCAGTTCTCTGGCAGAGTTTTAATAAGGCCTATTGAATAATGAATAGTGATAAAATAGTTTTAAACAAATTAATGTATCCAGGGAAAATGCAGATGATAACCTTAAGTAATACAAAAGCTGATTTTATGGGTATCTTTAGATATGATCTGGAGGTAAAGCTTTTAATTTTTAAATAACTGGCTTACAACCTTTAGAATAGTTCAACATATTGAAAATTGTAGGAAGTAAGTAAGTTAAGGAAGAATTCCTACTTTTAGAACTGTGTTGTAGCCTCCAAATGGGATAGTTGTAAAATTCAGGTTATTCTTAACATGCTTTCATACTGTAACAATTTGAGATGCTTATGACGTGAAGTGTGTTTTAATTTTAGATTAGTTGTGGGTTTTGTCTTGCTTCTTCTCACATATTCTGTTGTGTGAAGGAAAATGAACATTTTCTTGTCTTTCAACAGAATAAAAGATACTAAGATGTCATAGCTAGGTGTCATCACTCAGATTTTATGAGTTGGGTTTATTATTTTCACAATCACTGTAGAGCAAAACTAGCTGTAGAACTAAAAACTGATCAATTTGCTCTAAGAAGCTTTGTTCATCTAACAGAGAAGAAAATGCAAAATATGTATGAGGCAACTGAGAATAATAATTTCTATTAGGGCTAAAATAACTTTGTAAATTACTTAAAATTTGAATGTAACAATTATAGGGTACATTTCTTACTAGTGTACTTGTAATTTTGTAAAACTCTGTTTTTAATTTTTTAATTTAAACAATTTTGTGGGTTTTTTCTGTATTAATATGTTAAACATGAGAAAGACTGACTACTGAATGCTAATTTATGATATTAACGTGCCTTACTTACACTAATGCTGTATCTTGGCATGCTTGCCCAAATCAAGTGAAATCAGCTCTTCTGACTTGTATGAGTTTACTCACCACCATGGATTATTCAAAATGGCACATAGCATTAAAAGTGCTAACAGCATGATGCTCACTTTGGCTTCCTGGTATTGTGTCACCTTTTTTTTTTTTTTTTTTTTTTTTTTTTTTTTTTTTTTTTTTTTTTTTAATTTCCATTGATGTTAAAAAGGTAGTTTATTTTTATGTGTTTCAATTTTCCAGTCTGTTTTTGCACTTTGAGTATTACTGTGTTTCTGTAGTATTCATGAAAGAAAAAGTGTCAGTACCTTAAGATACAATTTGAAGAAGAGTTTGGTATGATGCAAGATTCCCTTTCTTTGAGAAGGTGGGAATATATTATTCATTAATGGCAAAAAATATAGCTGAATGATGTAAGGTATCCCAAAGACTGCTAACAGAAATATTTATTGTACAGGCTCTTTTATATCGTCTTTGGGCAATATGTATATGTTGCTAAAGAACTGTTTTATTGAGGTTATGTTAACATTTTCCTGGTCTTGGGACTGCCTAGAAATCAGCTGGTCATTGATCTGGGTATATAGGCCAGGAAAGGGATAAATTACTAAAATAAAATGGTTGGGTTTATGCATTTTGGAAGTTGGAATGAGCTGTTTCTTTGTGTGACTTTAAAAAAAAGGTGATTATCACTTGCTAAGAGGTCTTTGCAATTAAATGTAGTTTTTGATTAACTGAATTTTGTGTTATGTCATGCAAGTCCTGGTGTTAAGTGTTTCTGAAATTTGCCACACAGGTATTTTTACCAAATCATTTTGAACAGTAAATGCTTTATCAAGAAAACATGTAAAATATGCATGCAACTCTTAGAAACTTATGAGTTGGTATAGATTTCCTCAGATCTGCTCTTGTCTTGACTAACATAGCAAATATGCTGAGATTAAGTAAATGGCTGTTGTCTAAACAAGAGGGTTTGAATTGAACAGATAACTAAGCTAATTTTGAGGGGAGGACTCTTAGAATTTCTTTGCCTTATTTTCTGTCATTCAGTCAAAAGTAATAGAATTAAATTTAAAAATTATTTCATGTCTTGATATAATTTTATAATTTCATTCTCAAGAGTTCCCCAGCTGTCAGTGCATCTCACAAGAGCAGAGCAAGTACCTCCAAAAGGAGAGATCTTGTGGTGTGTAACGTGGAGTGAGCATGCTTTTTATTTAGAATGTGATGTGTTCACATTTTAACATTTTCTGTGTCTACTTAACAAAGCAGTAGTTTCATGAAAGTGTGCTTAGAGAAAATGGCATTAATGGGACTGCTGCAAATAACTGATGTAATCAAGTACTTTGTGATAGCAAATGTGAGAGCTGAAAGAAAATGTTAAGTGAAGTTATCTTCAAGACAGAACACTTACTGGCGTGAAGGGAATTAATCTCTTCAGTTCCACTCTTCCGATGTCCCCAGTAGAGAAGTAAAATAAAGTGGAAAAATGTTGTCCATCAGCCTTGATAGGTACAAACATGTTGTTGAAAGTTACCACCAGAAACATTTTTCTTTTATGTTGTGATTTTAAAACAACAGATAAGGCTGAAATGCAGAAATTTTGCCTTTGCAGTATTGGGTATTTCTGTATATTTGTCATATTCCTAGTTTAGGCAAGTTAAACATTTTTTAGTAGACTATTAAACTGTTAATAGTTACAAAAGGGATAAGTTATAAGGTATATATTAAATTATAAACAAATATAAAATCTAAATCCAGGGAATTTCTGGTGTTAATTTGATTTCTAGAAGAAATTTGCAGATGTAACTGTAGAAATTCATCCTCCCCAACATGTAACAACAGACAAAAATATTTTTTCGTGCAATCCTCTCATTACTCCTCATTTTGAAAATTACACTGGGCAATACTCCAGCAAGCTACTGCTATATAATGTGATGTTTTCAAACTACCTTCAGTTTCTTTATTCTGTTGTGTTCCAAGTAGGCTTAGTTTGATGTTAAATTATATTTTGTATTGCGCATTACCTACAGTCAAAATATCTGTGAAATTTTTAAATGAACTGGAGAAAAACAAGCTTGCTGTGAAAATTTAAGTTTTCTAAGTTGAAAAAAGAAGTATAAACTTCACAAATCGTGCTGTTACTGAGTGACAAGAAATGTGGGACACTAGCTCAATATGTGTTTGAAACTGTGTTCATATCTGTGTGATACCATCAGTGGAATCAGCTGAATAGAAATCTTGTTCTGCCGGAGGCCTGGAAAAGGTCTTTGGAACTATTTAAAGGCAGCACTTCTCTGGATTGAAGTTTAATCAGTTGGAGATACGTGTTCTATTACTCTGACTTTGTCCCTTATCAGACAGCTAGAAACATTTTAAATGTAGATGTACAACAGGTGGAATTTGCCATAGACCTTGATATTAATCCAGTGATATATTGAGAAAGGCATGGGGATTATCGTGATTGTGCAGAAACTATTCCAGAAAGTTTGGTGTTTAACATGTAAATGTAGTATCAATAAATGAAATAGTTTGGATGTAATTTTTCAGACAGTTTTTGGTTCTGATGAATTAGCAATTGCATTAGGGGTTGCAGGGGGGGGCAGGGGGTCAGAACAATAGTGAATGCTTGTGTTGAGACTAGGTTGAAGTAATTTTGTATTTACTTATTATTGTGTTACAGCAGTTCTCCGTATGCTTTTGAAGTGATATTTTCCTGTTCCCTTAGTTCCTAAACAAATGAGTAATATGAATATTTCCGCTTTCTGTTGCGTATTGAGATAAGAGTGCCTGCTGTATTCTGCAGGCACTACTTTTTGCATGTTTTTATCTGTCTTTTCTTTTTTTTGTATTTATGTATGATTTTTTTGCCATACATATGCATATATATGCAATTTGTGTAGACTGTCAAAACCCAACAGAAATTTATAATTATAATCATAGACTTTCAGTGTGTGCATGTGGTGTAAAGAATAGTGGTAGGTGTCACATGGTGACATGTGGTATGTTGGTGTCACATAAACATCCAGCCCCAATTCATTTATTAGGGATTTCTGTCCTTTTCTCTCTCCAAAATGCTTTGATTTCTGATAGTATCAATGGAAAAAAAAGATAAAGTAAATAATTGTACTAATTATTAGCAGGTCTCGTCAGTTATGTTTTCAATGTATTTCTTGCTGCACTTGTCAAGCTTTTGGAGTTTTCTTATTTATTATGGAGGAAAAAATATTAAAATTGTTTATTGTTTTGTTTGAGCATGACATCAGAAATACAGATAATGCTGATATACAGAGTACATAGTAGATTGGGGTTTTTTTTCTTTACTTGCTTAAGAAAGTTACATGGATTTGGGTCAAGAGTAGGGAAAACTTTACAGCATTCTGCACAAGTTCTTAGTTTGGGAATATTTGGGCAGTGTTCAGATAAAACTTTTGTTTGCAAGATCTACAGATGCAACCTTTGATTTCTCTCTTCTTTCCTTCCTCACCCCTCAGAGTGGAATTTACTATGATCAGAGAAATTACAGTAGCCTGGGATATAGTAAACCAGTTTCATTATACCATATTCAGGTCTGTCTCATCTTTCTATATTAATTTATTTATTTATATAAAATATGTATATGTGGTTTTGCTTACTTAAGCCATATGACACTAACTTATCTGTGAAACTTGCAATTATTATAGTTAAAAGTGGTAACATTTGGTTTTTTTGCTTGTAATGTCTGTTTTTTATAAAATTCATGTATAACATGTAAATTACTTTGTTCTGCATGTGAGGTTTTAAATACAAAATAACTTCTGTTTCATAATTCTGTATGATATACAGAAAACAACCAGCAGCTGTGACAGTTGCTGTTTCAAATTCCTGTCTTTTAATACCGCCAAAAAAAGAGTCTTAAATATATAGCACCATTGTGGTACCTTTTTTCCATCTTAATAGAAATGATAAAACACTGATATATCATGAGATGAGTTATATCTTCCAGTACCTGCAGCTGTGGTCATGGCCAGGTTGAAATAACTAGCTAGAGGAAACGACATGTTATTTGAGAATGACTTAATTTTTTCACTCTCACTACTCTACTTGCAAAAATACTAGATTGGTTTTATGTTTAAATTGATTTCAAAGATAATGGGTTTTCCTGGAGGCTCTTCCACTCTTTTCTGAAAGTTTCTCTCTGCTATAGGTAGATTAAAATTTACCATTTGAATATTTAGGACTTTCGTAGAATATAGAGCATAAATTAAAAAAAAAAAAATATATATATATGTACACAGAAAAAGTATTTCTGACTTGTTCTGTTCTTCACATTATAGTCATCTTCTCTATACAGTGATCCAGTGGCAACAACTAGGAGTTACAGGGTTAGTACAATGTAAAACAATATCTTACTTATCTTTAAATGTTTGAATGGCCCAATATAAATATAAAATTACACTTTTCTTCATTGTTGTCTCCTTCAAACACTGGTTTGATAAGACATATCAGTTTGGTTTGTAAGCACCATTTGTATGGTTGCCTTAAATTTATATTGTATGACCATGAAGCTTGACAGTATTACAGGTGCCTTTTTTTTATATGTTTAGAGTTGCATTTTCTCACTGAAAGTGTATCACTTTCTGGAGGCATTGAGTTTAATTTTCTTAACATTGTTAAATTGCCTCTAAAGTCTTTTAGTCGTTGCTGTTTTACTGCTCTTTTTACAGACAAGCACTAGGGTTGGTAAATGCAAGAATGATGAAGAACACTGGGGTTAGAACAAGTCAATTCAGGCATACTAAATAATAACTGTGTGTGTAATACTAAAAAACGTATTTTAAAAGTTAGCATTTGGATGGAAATCAGGAGGTTACTGAAGCTTGTAGTAAATACACCTTGAATACTTTTAAACCTTTTAATATAATAAACATTAAAAAAAGCAATAACACGAAAGCCTAATCTGCATCTTTACAAAATAAAGAGTAGCTAGTAGTGCGGTAAGAATTGCTAAACTAAAAAAAAAGAGTACTGCTGCCCAAGTTTTAGAAAAGTTTGAAGCCCAAATGCAGGAGAAGAATACAGAAAGGACATATTGGAGTAAAACAGCAAAAGAAATGTTAACAGAATAATGGTTAAGAGGCTTTTTTATCTTGGCAGAGAAAAAAGACTATAACCAAAACACGAATTAAATTGGTGAATTTGGAAGAGGGGGGATTGTAATATATGTGCTAAAGTTAATTCGTGTTATCAAATTTTCGAGGTGGCTTTATTCTTGGCTAACCCCCCTGAGGCTAATTCAGGATCCATAGGAAGGGCTGCTACTTGCATCCCCTGGACTACGGTGTGAATTAGTCTTATTAGGCAAGGTATTAGGCAGGGCAAAAATACTAATTCAGCCACAGAGCACAGGATAAAGAATCCCACCTTTTTCCACTAATCTCCTGCTCCAAAAATCTGATCTCACCATGATGCTTTGAGTATTGAATTCCATGTTTGCACTGGGACATGTGCCACCTTTTTTATTTCTGTAGCTAAATCTCTGATAGTTTCCCCATAATCATTTATTTCAACACAGCACTCTGAGTCATTGAATTTCCCACAAACACCCCCTTCTTCTGCTAATAAATAGTCTAAAGCTATTCTATTTTGGTATACAAAAGCTCTTATCTGTGAGTGCTGTCTGGCCAATAATTCTAAGGCATCTGAGGTATGATTGGACACTATTTCTACTACGGCTTGTAACCTAATTAGCCGGTTTAACAAGTATACTGGGGTTCTATATCCCCAGCTCCCGTCTTGTGCCCATGTGGCGGGACCATAATATTCTATAATGCGTTCTGCGGGCCATTCTTCCTCTCCCCATTTTTGATTTCTTCCCACCTGTGGAAATTCTTTCTTTACTTCTCGCTTCCTCCTGCTGAGGGTCTCGTATAAAGGAGCCCCTAGTAAATTACTGCCAGTTCGGGGGAGTGTAAAGAAAGAGGGTCTAATTATTCCTAGGGTACAAGACCCTTTCCATTTCCGGGGTAACTCACTATATGCTCTTTTCCTACAAATCCAATAAATTCTGCTGGGAGCCTTCCATTCCATATTTGTATTTTCAGGCTTTTCCCAAAATTTTGCCAATTCGGTTAGAGAGGGGTAAGGGTTAGTGTTAGCTATCTCATGCCAACAGAGTTCAATTTCCTTTACCCAATTACATTTCTCTTCTCTTTTCTTTCCCTAATACCCATTAGGGGGTTCTGGTTGCCAAATTTTGGATTTATTGTTGGAATTTACTGACAGAGTGGATAGACAAGGAGTGTACCCCACCACATCATTGTAAGCGTTGCCTTCCCGGCTTATACAAATTGTCCCTATTACACGATCGTCTAGTGTCCACCCTCCTGGTCGGGATAAAGTGTTTAAGACTTTGTTATTCCATTTTAGCAATTGTTCAGGGGTTAAACTCTCACTTTTCTAAGGCCATCTTTCTGCAGATCTCAATCCTCCACAGATGTAACAGTTAATTAGCCCTAATTCGGTAGCAATTTCTTGCACTAAATCTAGGAAAAGGTTCCGGCTGGAGGTAGCCAGACTCTAATCATTAGATTGTTTTTCTAATTGTTCATACTGCTCACTTAGTGTCCTCATTCTTTCCTGCTCCATTCTCTTTTTCTTGGCTGCTAATTCTTGTCGTTTGAGTTCTAAGGCTACTTTCTGTATTTTGTTCTCTGGGTCTAACCCCTCTTCATCCTTAGAAAAACAGAAAACCTTATCCATTTTTAAACAAACCCTTTCATCATTTTCACTTAACATATCTAGTAGTATAGGTCCAGTGGTTAAAGCAGCTGTTTGTAATTTCTCATTTTGTTCCACCCAATATGTCTTCCCATTCAGGGTACACATTTTCAGTTTTTTCTTGTCATAACATAGTGGGTTAACTTGTAAATATCCTACAAAGGTACTTTCTCTTTTTCCTCCAATCCATACAGTTTTGTTACATTCTTTGCAGGTGGGGATCAGAGGAAGACTGCTTACCTCCCTTTTCTTCCTAAATACTGCCAGCGGGTGATTGGATCTGTTTAATTTGAACCCTTCATTCCATTTGTGATTCTCCCCCCTTTTTGGTGTAAGCCAGTCTACTCGTACCCTGGATTCTAAAACTCCGTTCCTGGTGAAGTTCGAAGGAACCTCGGAGGGATTAATTCCCTTCCCTATTCTCTCTTGGGGGCTGTGGAGGCCATTCGTGGGGTACATGGCTAGACTCAGGATCACCAGGGTTACCCATGGGTCTATCCCTCTGCTCAACCCTTCGCCCGTTGGGTTGCCACCAGCGGCGGGGTAAACCATCTTCCTGGCAGCAGGGAAATTCCTCCGGGTCCCTTCCGGTGCTCCTCTGAGCGTATCGCCTCTTGTACTGTTCCCACCTATTCACTTTTATTTGATCTGCTCCACAGGGTACTTTCAACGTTCTGCACTCAATTACGAGTGGATCCGCCCTTTTATTTAATCTTCCCCTGATCCCGTTAGTAAAATAATGGAACCACTCTGGAGAATCCAATTCAAACAATCCCGCTTCAGTGGCAATGTATAGGAATAGGTTGGTAAGCCTGGCTTCTTCCTCGTAACAAGGCACACATAAACTCCACGGCCTAGCTCCGTGGGCACAATGAGTTACCCAAATCTGTTTACAATACCCGCACTTAAAGTGAACAAACGGATAGCAGGGGCATCCTGCCTGATTGCAATTTATCTGATAAGCGCTGGTCATTGAGTATCTCGATGGATCTTTAGCTTTAAATCTCCAGGCGCTGAGGCGATTCTCCACTGCGGAGAGCTGCTGTGTTGTTTCACTTTTTTCGCTCGAGAAGAATGGGTCCAGCCTTTCTCAGCTGTTCTCACTGCAGTGTCTGTAGTGAGGAGGACGAGGAAACGTCCCTCCTAATGCGATGACAGTGGGGCTTCTTTCCACGTTCGGATTAGCACCTAATCACCCGGCTGGATTTGGTGTATAGCAAATCCTAGAGGGGTGCTCTGTGCTATTAATCCACGCTTCCGTAGCTCCTGTAAATTTTTGTTAATTAAAATAATATAAGACTGGATCTGACAATCCTCCACCCGGGGGTGTCCGACTGGCATTCCATGCTCATAGGGCATTCCATATAGCATCTCGAAGGGAGATAATCCTGATCCTGTATGGGGCTTCGTCCTAATATTTAGGAGAGCTAGTGGGAGGCATTTAATCCATGACATTTTAGTCTCCAACATAAGTTTTGATAGCTGTGCTTTCAAAGTTTGATTCATTCTTTCTACTTGACCTGAACTCTGGGGATGCCAAGGTGTGTGATATTCCCATCTAATCCCCAGGGCTTCTGCCAAGTTCCGTATGACCTTAGATGTAAAGTGGGTTCCCTGATCTGAATCTATGGAATCGGGGATCCCATATCTGGGTATTATTTCTTCCAGTAACCTGCGCGCTACTGTTTGGGCTGTTGCCCTGGGGCTAGGGAATGCCTCTACCCAATGTGTTAATTGATCCACTATTACTAACAAGTATCTATATCTCCTTATTTTTGGTAACTCGGTGAAGTCCACCTGTATTCTTCCAAAAGGACGATAGGCTAAGGGGCGTCCCCCCAATGCATTTTGCTTAACCTTTGACTTATTAATTTTTTGGCACACTAAGCAGCCTTGAACTTCCTGTTTTGCCAATTCAAAAATACCTTTACATCTAAAGAATTTTAGAAATTGTTCTGCTAAGGCTTGAGTTCCCCAATGAGTTTGTGCATGTAATCTCTTTAATATGGTCCTGGCATAGGCCTTAGGAATTAATTCTCGACCATCCGCCAATTTCCATTTCCCATTTACTAAAACACCCTTTATTTTCTTGAATTCTTCAATTTCTTTTTCTGTAGGATGAGGGGAAAATTCCCTGGGGTTTTCTATGCTGCTCTCTGGAATGTCTAGAGTGAGGAGAGCTGCCTTTCTGGCTTCCTGATCAGCTAGGTTATTACCACGTATTCTGAATTGTAATCCTACTTGATGACTCTTTACATATACTACTGCAATAGCCTTGGGTTCCCTTACTGCTTTGAGGATCTGTCTTATTAAATCCTCATGTATTAAACCTTTCCCTCTGGTGTTTATCAGTCCCCTTTCTTCCCAAATTTTTCCAAAAGTATGTACTACCCCAAAAGCATATTTAGAGTCAGTAAAAATAGTCCCTATTTTTCCTTAAGTTCTTTAAGGGCTTGCAATACTGCATACAATTCACATGCCTGGGCCGACTAAGAAGTACCCAGGGGGCCTGATTTAACTACCCTCCCAGTTTTCCCATCTATAATAGCATATCCTGATTTTCTTTTCCCTTCTATGACTCTGGCTGATCTATCTACAAACCATTTTTCCCCTTCTTCGAGTTCTTCGTCCTCCAGATCCTCTCTAATCTTGGTCTGTAATTATATTAGGTCCGTACAATTATGTATGGGCTCAGATGATGCTTCCCCAAATAGGAACCCAGCAGGGTTACTTGCTTGTGTTGTTTTCAGTTCTAATTCTGGAGCCTGAAGAAGGATAGCCTCATATTTCAAAAGCCTTGCATCTGTGAGCCATTTCTCAGCTTTTTGTTGCAAAACAGTTCTTACGTTATGTGGGGAATAAACCGTAATGGGGGCCCCAAAAGTAATCTTTTTGGCTTCTTCTACTAATAAGGCCACAGCTACTATTGCCTGCAAGCATGTGGGCCACCCCCTGCTTACAGGGTCCAATAGCTTGGAAAGGTAACCTACAGGCTTCCTATCCCCAGCCCATTCTTGTATCAACACCCCATGTGCTGTGTGGTTCCCTACATTTACAAATAATGGGAACTTCTTGTTTATATCAGGGAGACTTAATACTGGGGCAGTTACTAAAGCACTCTTTAGTTGTTCCAATTTTTCATCATCCTGTTCAGTCCATTTTATCTTTTCTGCAGTTAGTTTTTCATACAAAAATTTAGCCTTCTCACTATACCCTTCTATCCATTGTCTGCAATATCCTAATAACCCCAATAGCTGATGTACTTGTCTTTTGGTTCTAGGGGGAGGCAATTCTATAATCCTAGCTACCCTTCCAGGATCTAATTTCTTTTTCCCTTTGATCAGCCAATGTCCCAGATATTTCACCCCTGATTCGGTGAACTGTAACTTTTGTTTTGCTACCTTTAATCCCTTTTCCCCCAAAAAGTTTAATAACTGAATAGTACACTCCCTGACATCTTCCTCCGTTTTACCAGCCACTAATAAGTCATCAACATACTGTAAGACTTTTGTCCTTTTCCCAGGGGAGAACTGACTTAGTAATTGTTCTAATGCTTGTCCAAATAAATTTGGGGAGTCCACAAATCCCTGGGGAAGGGAGGCCCACCTTAGTTGCTGTTTTCTATTAGTGTCTGGATCCTCCCATTGAAATGCAAAGAAGTCTCTGCTGCTTTCAGCTAAAGGGCAGGTCCAGAATGCATCCTTTAGATCTATAACACTATACCAAGTATCCTCTGGGGATATCCTATTCAGAAGGGTATAAGGGTTAGCCACTACAGGGAAACAGGTTTTTGTTCTTTCATTTATGGCTCTTAAATCCTGCACTAACCTATAATTCCCATCTGCCTTTTTAATAGCCAGAATTGGGGTATTATGCCTAGACATGCAGGGTTCCAGAATGCCTTTCTTTATCAAATCTTCTATTATAGGTTTTAGTCCCCGTCTCCCTTCTAAAGGGATTGGGTACTGCCTGACCCTTATGGGATCTTCAGGCCTTTCAATTTCAATTGAAATGGGTTCTATAACTAACTTTCCAGCTTCCCTTCCTGTATGCCATACCCTGGGGTTAATTTTATCCTCATCTTCGCATGTTAGTTTATATAAGCTAACCATTATCTGTGAATTCCTTATGATGAGGTTAATACCCAGTGCAACCATCAGGTCTCTACCCAGCAGGTTGTAATCAGCCTCTTCCACTAACAACATGTCCCCCAAGCAAACTTTATTATCTGATTCAATTTCCACATTCTTTACAACGGGGACCTTGAACGGTTCCCCTTTGGCTCCTATAACCACCATAAATTCTTTGCTTATATGGCATCCTGGGGGCAACTGCTTAAATGTACTTCTCTCAGCCCCAGAATCTACTAAAAAATCCATTTTTGTTCCTTTGGGTCCTATCTTCAATGTTATCAAGGGCTCTCCCGATGTTATGGACCCCAAAAGATAAAGCCCCTGACGTCCCTAGTCCTCCTGAAACATCTTTTCATCCCTTATCCTTTTTGGACAATCCCTCTTCATATGTCCTTTTTTCTTGCAATAAAAACATTCCAAACCTTCCATTCGATTCCCTGAGACTCCTTTTTGTGGACGTACAGGCCCCTTCGGAGGTGCTTTCCTTAGGGATTTCTCCAAAGCTTGTGGGCGTTCCTGCTTCTGGGCTTCCCTTACAGCCGCTACCAATACTCTAGCCTGTATTTTCTGTTTTTCCTCATCCCTTCTCATATAGACTTTCTGGGCTTCCCGTAGTAATTCCTGTAGTCCTTTCTCCTGCCATCCCTCTATCTTCTCCAGCTTTCTCCTGATATCCTCCCACGATTTTGCCACAAACTGGGTTTTTAACAGTACTTCTCCCACGGGAGAATCAGGGTCTGTTCCCGAATATACCTGGAGGCTTTTTCTCAATCTCTCTAACCATTCTGTGGGAGTCTCATCTTTCCCCTGACATTCCCCGAAAACCTTACTCAGATTTTGTCCCCGGGGCACGGCCTCTCTGATTCCCTGTATGATGATATTCTTCGTATCAATCATGCTTCTCCTGCCCTCCTCGGTCTGAGCATTCCATCGGGGATCTTGGCTTGGCCATTTCTGATCTCTGGGAGTGCTCTGAGGGTTTCTCCGTTCCCATTCCCTTATTCCTGCCTGCCTGATCATTTCTCTTTCCTCTGTGTTGAACAGGGACCTTAGAATGGCTGTGAGATCCTCATATGAATAGATGCTGGTTCCCAAAAACTCATCTAGCCTTTCAGAGACCCCTAAAGGGTCATCCATAAGCTTCCCCATCTCCTTTTTGAAGGTTCTCACATCGCTAGTATTAATCGGGACGTTTACGTACCCGATGATTCCCGGAGCAGTGGGAATCTCCCTTAGGGGGAGAAGATTAGCCCGTTCACCCTCCCCCTCACTCTCCACCTCATTCACTTTCTTTAGTTGTCTTCTAGTCCTCCTAGCGGGAGGGGTATGTTTTGCTTCTGCCGAAGCCTGCTGCGTATTTGCAGGGGAACTAAAGAAAGCCGCCAGATCTAAGTCTGGCAGCAGATCATCCCGCGTTGGTGCAGGGGCGTGTGTACTTGGTGTCCTTCCTCCCAGTGGCTGAAAAACCTGCGTGGGTTCTAGCGAGGGAGGGAGCCCACTCGGTGGGAATGAGGCCTCGGATTGTGATTCCAGCGAAGGGGCAGATGGAAGAGACGAGGGCATCTGGATTCCTCGTCCCAAAGGGGGTCCCAATCTCCCGGGGTTTTGCGGATTACTCTGCTCCGGGAGGGGAGGGGGCGCGGGCACAATATAAGGTGGGGGTAGATTATCTAAGGGTTCCCATTTATCCCCTGAGACAGCGGTAGGATTCCCTATCTTCACCGGTAACAGCTTCGCATTTATCTTTCCCCAGACCCCGGCATATTCCTGTTCTTCCGCAGCTCCCTTCTTTCTGACATAAAGCACCAGTGCCTTACATATCCATTCCTTGAAAGTCCCAAACACGGGCCAAATTACGTGATCCCGTATCTCCACCCCTCCCCACACCTCTATGCAATAGTGTATCATCTGTTTCTTGGATTTTCTTTCCCTAATGGGACATTCGTCCCAATGTTCTAGCATCCATCCCAGCGGGCTCTCCACTGGGATTTCGGGGATTCCTTTACCGGTTCCCCGTTTTGTCTTCCTTACGTTCTTTTTGTTAGTTTTACTCTTTGCTTGCCCCATGGTATGGGTTTACCAGATACTTGCCCTTTGTGGGTGATCGCTCCCCCCCCGGGTTTTCTCTGGTGTGTGAGCTCTCCCTTCTCCTTACTTCCTCCCCGGACCGTTCCTGGTCCAAGGCTGAAAGGTTTACCAGTCCCTGGAACTCCTTAGGGACGTATCCTTCCCTTTCAGCCTTCCTGTGGCCGATTCCTCTTTCCGAAAATTCCCCGAGTTTCAAGGATTGACGTGTGAGGTGTGCGGTACCCCGAAACTTTCGCTTCCCCCGCAACCGACCACACCCCTCGCGGGGAAGTGGAACTGCGGTTTTGGGGTCCCCACTCGCTTCGTGATAAAATCACGTCTCACTCACACGCTCGGCCACTCCCACTCAACCACGCAATACTTACGATCCTTTTCCTGCGTGGATTCTTCGTGCACGTAGAGTTTTTTGAGTAGATCTCTTCGCCGCGGCTCCGGAGGTTCTGCTTCCAAAGAAAAACCTCCCCGAGTTCCCCGAGAGCTCCGACCTCGCCTATCTCCCTTTTAAATGTGGCTTTTGTAGTTTCTGTTCGTCGTGTGGCTGATCGGTTCCACCCGGCTACCCCAACTCTGCCAGGCCGCTGAATTCAGCAGGGCGCCTCCTGGTCAGGGATGGGGTCCCACGGGGGTCCTAGTATCAATCCAATCACGTCGGGGTCACCAGATTTGTTATAAATAAAACCGACCAAATTCGATTTATCAAAATTTAGAATTTTATTTTGAGACAAAATAACAGTCTCGAAAAGCCACAAGTAAAAGGACAGCGTCGAGCCCGGGATCGCCGCTGGGTGAACACGAATACAGACTCTGTCAGCCTGCTATCCCCTAAGTTCACAATTTTGGTCTCCAGCTGTCCCCTTTTTATACATTGAATCGCGAGGTGCAGTCAGGGATTTCGACGGTCTCCCCTCCAGGGCATCTTCATTATTCATGCTGGTCCTGGTATCGGGAGTTTGAATGGACCAGTAGGGTGGAACAATGCAGCTGATGGCTGGGCCCGGGTGTGTTGTAGATATGTTAATTTTCAACGGAGACGAATGGAGATATCCATCTGAAGTGATCATCTCGGTCTCCGGACTGGTATCTCCGTCTTCCGTGGTTCTTTGTGTTCTTTCAGGTATTCCTGGCAATGGGAGTTTCTAGGTTCCCCTCTCAGGTAATTCCAAGCATTCTTTCTCCGTGTCCCACCCGTCCTTCCAGAGCCGAGGAAATTTTTTTTTTTTATTTTGGTTTTTCCAGTTTACTCTTATCCATATTAGTTTGGGCAAATCTTTAACACTCATGATTATACAATGAACATTTACTCTTTATAATTTGATAACACGAATTAACTTTAGCACATATATTACAAGTCCTTTCTCAGGCCTCATGGAGTGGTGATGGATGACATAACTCAAATAGTTCTTGTACTCTTAGTGTAACAGGCTTTTGGTTGTTTCTGTCATTGTATTTGTTTTCTGCAGACAAAAATCTGAGAAAGTTGTGAAAAATGTCCTTCATAACTTTCCTTCAGCCATCTGAATACAGTTATTCTTCAAGAGCAAGTGCTGCCTCAGCTGAGGCGTAGTGACCTGGTTCAGGAATGACACGGCAGCCACAGCCAGGCTCCTCGAGCCATCAGCTCACAGACACCAGTGTGGTGGATGGCTAATGGCGTTTATTAACTGGTTACATGGAGTTATAAAACCTCTGTTTGCTACATCACATCCGTCTGCTTACATTACAAGTTAGGTGTTGCTTACCTTATCAAGGACACTAACCAACTTAAGTATTGAGGGAGGGGTTCTGTCTGCCCGTACAACGCGATATCTTCCGACCGCCTGTCCCTAATCTCCCACGTTTCCCCCCCCCCTCCCATGACTAAGTAAAAAGGTAAAAAAGTATAAATGTTATAAAAATATAAATGTCATAAAAATGCAAAAGCTGTTAAAGTTAGTATAATAGGATACAAAAGTGGTATAGAATGTTAGTAACAAGCACACTTTATGGTAATTGCAGGCATTCGACAAATAGGATGTCGACTTTCTCTAAACAGCTTCTAACAAATGACACTAACTTGTTCAAAATGCAAGGCCCAAAAATCAATACCAAGAGTATCATGGTGAGAGGGCTTATTAAGGTGGAAACAAGGGTGGCCAGCCATGGGGACTGATTGAACCATGACTCAAACCATCCTCGTTGGGCCTCTCTCTCTCTTTCTCTGGGCCAGTCTTTCTCTCAGTTCAGCCATGGAGTCTCGCATGACTCCAGTATGGTTTGCATAAAAACAGCATTCTTCTCTCATAGGCGGCACACAGGCCTCCTTGCTGCATGAGCAAGAGGTCCAGTCCTCTTCTGTTCTGCAGGACGACTTCTGAAAGCGAGGAGATAGATCTTTCCAGAGAGGAGATGGAGTTTTCAATTCTCAGTAAGTCTTCGTTAATTGTCATTTGCAGCTGAGAAAGTCCTTGGTGTTGGGTCACAAGAGCCGAAACACCTGTGGCTGTACCGGCAGCTCCTAGGTCAAGGAGCATTGCAATGGTTATACCTGTTATTACTTCTCTTTTGCAGAGCTGGATGGTTTCTTCTAAAAAGCGATACATTTCTTCTTGGTGATACAGGACTCTAGGAACAATCAGAACTTTGACACAAAAGTCAGCAAGCTTATTGAATTTGCTGATGTACACACAGGGGGTTATTCTAGATTGTTGACAAACCCACATTCCTGATAGAAACGGAACTGCCCACTTATCAGTCTTTTGGCTAGGTTGGATGTGCCTGGGGGGTGATCATGGTTGGGTCTGTGCCCATGAGCCGCTGCAGGCTGGAGCCGTGTAGCGGATGATCTGCACCAGTGACCAAAGCTAGTTGCTTTGCACAATTTTCCTCCCACTCTTGTTTAAAAACAATCATCCCTGCCCCATCAAAAATCAATCTGCAGGTTTGCTTTATGTCAAATGGGAGCATGTCATCCCCTCCAAAAACACCATCAATGAGAGTAGAAACCATAGCTGAATTGATCCCTCTGTCAGTGATTGCTTTAACAATTGCTTGTATATCCTTAGGATTTACCGGTGATTACATTCTCTGGTTTCCGTCTGCCCCCCCTAATTGCACTGGAAAAGCTAGTTTGGCCGATGGATTCCAATTGGCACATGCCATCTGTATCTTCCTCCAGTCTGTGAGGGGAGTTCCTTCTTTTTCTGACTTCCCCTCAACCCAGGTAGAAACATTGTTGTTACTGATTTTATATACTGTTACTTCTTCTTTGTCTGAGCCGGAGCCAGAGCTGGCAGCAGAGGACTGGCTATCCCAGTCCCAGCTGGAGTACGATTCAGAGCTGGAAGTCGACTGACTGGCTGCTTCCGGGCTCGGGACCCTTTTGGTCGGGCTCCGACCCCGCCCCTTTCCCTCAGGGCTGGGCCACTCCTTCCCTCTTGGCCCCCGCCCCTTTCTCTCGGGGCTGAGCCACCCCTTGCACCTGCGCTCCCCCCTCCTCCTGCTGTGGGAGTGTCTCGCCTTAGAAAAACGTGCTTTTTGGCAAAGATGAACTTCAGTTATCTCTTTGAGCTCTTTTCCCTTTTTCTGCTCGCGCACCCCCGCACTAGCAAAGAGGCTCTCTTTGGTTTCATTGGCAACGAGCCCACTATCTAAATGACCTTCTTTGTTTTCTGCCCTGCTTTCCCTCTCGGATTCAGCGCTATCTTGAGGCGCATAAGGTGGAGGTCCCTCCCCCACTTTTCCAGCATTCCTAGCTTCTTCAACTAGACTGTTGTAAATTGACTGCATCTGTTTTATCTCCTCAGCGAGTGACCTTGAGTTTGGAGGCTCTGAAGTGAGCCTTTGCTCCTCCGAGCCTCTGCACTCGGCAGAACCAACCCCATCGACACTCTGAACATTATCATTAACTTTCAGACTACATTCTTTTACACTCTGAAAATTCTCAACAACAGTTCCCTCTGAGAAAGTTTGCGTCGCTGCCGCTATACCCAATTGAGGAGAAATCTTTAAACAATTTCAGGCAGCTTTCCAGGTTTCTTGCTCATGCAGAGCCTTCTGTAAGGCTTCCACGACCCTTCTCCATGCCTTAAGATTTTTCCCTGAGCCAGAAGACATTGTGTCGTCGGCAAGAGCCTTAGTGCATTCATCCCAAACATCTGGGTGGAGGATATCCACCGGTCGATCAATAATACTAAGTTGCAAAAGCCTCGTCACTGCGAGGGTAAAATCTTTTGCTTTACAATCAATTCCCCATTGTTTATGAATCTGAGAAACGACCTTCACGAGAGCTTCCATCCTCTGCGTGGGTCCGGAGGCGTCCTTCCCGCCGAGCTGGCCCCGCCGCTCGGCCGTCGTTCACCCGTCCAGGCGACTCCCAGTCTCCCAGGCGACTCCCGGGGGTTTCGGCACCACTTACTGCCTCCACTGAGGCGTAGCGACCTGGTTCAGGAACGACACAGCAGCCACAGCCAGGCTGCTCGGGCCATCAGCTCACAGACACCAGTGTGGTGGACGGCTAATGGCGTTTATTAACTGGTTACATAGAGTTATAAAACCTCTGTTTGCTACATCACATCCGTCTGCTTACATTACAAGTTAGGTGTTGCTTACCTTACCGAGGACACTAACCAACTAAGTATTGAGGGAGGGGTTCTGTCTGCCCGTACAACGCGATATCTTCCGACCGCCTGTCCCTAATCTCCCACAAGCAAGCTCAGTCCGAAGTAGTCCCGTGGTGAGCATTCCTATGCACTATTTGCTGAATGCTTTGATATTAACACATCAGCATTTATGAGTATGTCCACTTGGGATTGTTTCATTGACCAACACACAGATTTGATTTTTCTATTCCACATAAGTTTTGAATTGTCAGTTACGTGATTTTTTGCAAGGTGTACGTTTTTAGCAGTAAGACAGTGAACTGTAGACAGAATTTGTTTTTCTATATATCTTTTTAGTGTTTGTAATAAACAACTAGTAGCTGAAGTACATTTTTGGGGTTACCACACAAAGTCATAGATGGGGCAAGCACATGAAACATACTACAGTATGTGTAGAAAAGTCTCTCTTTTGGGGAAGAGGGTTAATGAAAACAGTTATATCATGCAGTAAGAAGTTTGCTTATTTTTATGGTAACCTGTTGTAATGCATTAATTAGATTTATATTTCATTGGATTTGTAATGTTTTTTCTATATATCTGTCCTTGCCCAGCAGTGCCCATCCCCCACACTGAAGTGTAACCTAACTCTGTTCCCCTCCCACTTCTCCCTTATTGGGTGGTGCCTCTGGGCCCTGCCTCTGGGCCCTGCCCCCTGGGGGAAAAAGCCCCGACGCGGGAGGGTCAAGGTCTCTCTGGCATTGGCAAGTCATGAGGATAGGTCTCCAGCAAAGCAGGGCAGGACTTGAGAATAAAAGCTGTAAAGTCCCACTTGAAGCCAGAGAGCAGACTCTGTTACTTTTGCCATTGGCAGCCATCTAGTTTCGTGAGGAAAAACTACAACTGGTGCCCAACATGGGGCTCGAAGCCACAAAAGGTTCCCAAAAAGCTGGAAGAACCACTTGGGGAGCACGTGGGTGAGGAATCCCACGCAGAGACAGACCCGTCAGGCTTGGTGTTCACTGTGGAGTCTCCGAAACACAGGACTCTACAGGCCAGGGCTGCAGTTTTCTCCCTTGGACTCAAAAATCTCATCAGAGTGCTGCAAAGAAGTCCCCGACCAGCAAGCTGCCCCGGAGAAAGTGACCACATGTTCGTGGAAAACTGATCCTGGGGACGGAGACTGGAAGCTCTTTTTGCACCAAAAAGTGTCAGTCTCAGGCAAAAGGAGTGATTGGGAAAGAAAGGAAAGGAATGCTGGAATTTTGGTGAGTACCACTTTCGGTTTTCTAAGGGAAAGCCTTTTTCAGAGGTGATGTTGCTCAGGGAAAAGGGGTTTTTTTCTTTTTTGGGGAAGGTTTTTGCTTTCAAAGTGAACCTTTGAAGTGCTTTAATAGCATGCTTCTTTCAGCAGTCTCAAACCTCCGCCCTCCGACTCCGCCCCGTGTGACTCAAGCCTCCAGCCCCTCCTTGCCCTTGGTTCCAATGATTTCCCTGCCCACAGTCCCGGTTCCCGTGCCCCGGAGGGAGGGGAGGGAGCCAGAAACCTGGTAGCAGGAAGCAATCCCAGCTTTTCTGCCACCCCTTTCACATATTAGCAATCAAAAAGAGGGAGTGCGGTCCACAGTAATTGGGATCCCTTCCCCCAACAAGTGATTCAGGGTTTATGCAAATCTCAGGCCAAATTTAAATATGAAAGAGAATACTTTTGCAACCATTTAAAAGCAAATTTAGCAAGAAATACTACAGTTCCCTTTGACCTCCAAAAAGATTTGCTTCCAGAGCTTTGGCAAAATCCTGAAACGGCTCTTGATAATAAGAATTCGCCAATTCGATTAGCAATCCAGCCCGATAAGTCTTTCTAACCTTGCAGTAAAATAAAGCAGCTTCCATCAGAACCTTTAGTAACATTTGTGGAGCCATTAACCCGAGCTATCGAGTTGCAGGTTAAGAATGAAGGAGCCCAAGAACAGGTCCTGGAGGAGATGGCTCTGGCCGATGTAGACAACAGTGCAAGGCAGCTATCCTCAGCCTGTCTGTAGAACCAGCTCCAACTTTACATGACATGCTCCTGGTGTGTGCCAGGAAGATTCCCTTCATAAAGGCTCATCAAAACCACAGTTCCAGAGTCAAGCTGCCACAAAAAGCTGCTGCTGCAGTCACCATGCTTCCTGTACCTGTGCCACAGCTACCGCCCAAGAGAGGAAAAACGTGTCTCCTGTGCGATCAGGCTGGACATTGGGCATCTCAATGCCCTTTAAAGAAGCAATTTCTGGACTTGAGGGACAATGGGGGCATGAGGTCTCAAAGGTCCAAAGGGAATTTTTCAAAAAAACTAGAAAATTTAAATGTTAAACTAAATAATCCTGCTTTAACCAATTCTGCCTTTCAGCAAAAGTCACTGGATATGATAGTAAAGGATCCAGTGACCAGAGAAACAAAAAGTCCTCATGATCAGGTCACCTGGGGTTGTGGGTACGCCTATGTGTCCACTTCCCACAGATCTCAAGTGGGTGCCAGCTGAGTGTGTGAAACCTTTCATCCCTAAAACTGCAAAGCCACTTGTAGAGGCTCCAAAAGTGGCTAGTGCTGCCTGGAGGAGGAGAAAGTGCTGAACCTTCTCCTTCTAATTATCATTATTCCTTAACGGTGTTTTTTTAGACAGTTTATTTGCCCTAAAGGTCATTTTTCTTTAGCAACTTTAAAGGTGCTCAAGGTTCGAACTCTGAGCATCTCCCACGAACCGAGCCTTCCTCCTTCTTAAGTTAATAAGAAAAGGGGAAATGTTGTAATGCATTAATTGGGTTTATATTTCATCGGATTTGTAATGTTTGTTCTGTATATCTGTCCTTGCCCAGAAGTGCCCATCCCCCACACTGAAGTGTAACCTACCTCTGTTCCCCTCCCACTTCTCTCTTATTGGGTGGTGCCTCTGGGCGCTGCCTCTGGGCCCTGCCCCCTGGGGGAAAAAGCCACAATGGGGGAGGGGCGAGGTCTCTCTGGCATTGGCGAGTCATCGGGAAAGGTCTCCAGCAAAGCAGGGCAGGACTTGAGAATAAAAGCTGTAAAGTCTCACCTGAAGCCAGAGAGCAGACACTGTTACTTTTGCCATCGGTGGCCATCTAGTCTCTTGGGGAAATCTACAGTAACCAGTATCCAAAATGAGAGATTTTTTTTTTCTGGGACTGTATTGTAATAAAAGTGTCATTCTAAAGTTGGCTTTTTGTGCTGTAAAGTGATTTTAAAGGGTTTTATTTTGCTTCTTCTGCAGAACAACTGTCTAACTTTCATTGATACAGCTGCTCATTTGTCACACTACACAAAACAAAAAAGTGTTTTATATGGGCTAAATTGAAATGTTCCCTCCTTTTTAAAATTTCTCTCATTAACAGCGTTATAGGTACTAAACAAATAAAACCACATTTGTCAGAAACTAATGTTTTTAGCTACAAGAGATATGAGTGTATTTTTGAAGGTGTAGGCAAAAGGTAATTTTGCTGTTGCTTTATGAAATTCTAAAATTTAACAGGTATTGACATACATATGTAATATCTTGCACTGTGAAAACACTACTTGTCTCCTTAGTTTTTCTTAACACTGTGATTAATTTCTTAAAATTATATACTTTTGGATATACTGGAATCTCTCTCTCTCTCCCTCTCTCTCTCTCACTCTCTCTCTCTATATATATATATCAGATCTCATTATGTATATGTTATACCAGTAATGCCAAGGTACTTTCACTCACACTAGTGAATGCTTAATAAAGTTCAGAATATTTGTTTAATGAAATAATCCTGAAAGCAGATGAGGTAAAAGTCTTAGGAATAATTTAACATTAATTTTGTTTCTGTGGCTTGTATTTTGCTTTTACTTTGGATAATTCATTTGAAATCAGTTTAGTACTATCTGGAAAACAGAAGAGCAAGTAGGAGAGATGGAAAAGGTAGAAAACACGTGTGAGAAACCGTATGATGCTTCTCCATCTTAAAATGTAACAGGTTTAATGAATCCATTGGGAAAGATACTAGGAGTACAAAAAGTATAGAAGGAGGGACCGCAAGGTTTGTCAGTTATGTGGATTTCTCAACAACAAAGAAAAGTGGATTTTGAATGAAAGACCAGTATTGTCATAGACTGTAGCCCAAGTTGATTTTTGTTTTGCTGTAATCATAATAAGTACCAAGAATTCTGTTCAATATCTTTATACTTTGTGAAATGCAAGTGCAATAGGAAAGTTTAGCCTAATTTCCAACTATAAAAATTTACCTACCTAGCTGTGTGTAATAAAAATTAAGATACTATTTTAAATATAGATGTAGCTGGAAAATAGCTGGAAAATTTGTTGTCAGAGAAATAGAACATATCAGTGACAACAAATACAAATTCTGTAGTCCTAAAATAGCATAATCTCAGCCAGGTGTTCATCAGTAAACTGGTTTTTGTATACCGTGTGTGTGTGTATATATATATATATATATATATATATATATATGTGTGTGTGTGTGTGTGTGTGTGTGTGTGTGTGTGTATATATATATAACTTTTAGACATCTCAGTATCTTTTAGTCAGAATAAGGTTACACATACATCAAGTATAAAGTTTTTTGGGTTTTTTTTTTTTTAATAATGAGAATTGGATAAGAACAATATATTTTCAAACTGTTCTTACAAGGATTTTTTTCAGTTATAATCACTTTCACTGTGAATATCATATTTAGTTTTAATTTTGTGCTTTTTGAAGTAGAATGTTATCAATAAGCTTATAATAAATCCACTCTTACCATTAAATACTGTGTTTTACATGCCTAATGTTTCTCAGTAGAGTATTTCACTTGAATTTCCATGACAGATGTAGTTGCTGTAATGTGTTTAGATATATTTTGCCTTTTGTAAGAAGAAATGTGTAGCACTAGCATTTTTCCCACCTTTTTAGGTGCTTGTCTGACATGCATCTTTGGGGAGTAACTTTGCCTTCTAGTGTAAGACATCTTAAACTTAGGAACGAAAAGAAGACCAGATCATAACTAGCACTGATGGGTTTGTGTTGATTTGAAAAAAGACAACATTTGTAGCGATAAATAATACTTTTTATTTATCAATTTATATAATCTGTATATATATATATTTAATATATATTTATTAATAATTTATATAATCTATAAGATCTGCAAACTTTTAAAAATTTTTGTAGTTTGTGTTTGACCCTAAATTAGTACTAAACCCTTTGGTATCTGGTTGTATGTTTTTTTATATTACTCTAATTGAGAAAAATTCATCAGTAATAAATGTTCATTGTTTTTAGTGAACTAATAGATATTTAAGGTAAGAATTTTTTGGTTTTTAATAAACTTTTGTTCATTCAGTGTTATCATCTTCAGTTCTCTTTCACCTTCTTATCTTTTGAAGTCCTCTGATTTTTCTGATCAAAGTGAAACTACTGCTGACTATTTTAGTCATTCCAGCTGCAGGGGGAGTATTGTTTCTAATGTAGATGATGGCCAAGTTTTGAGTAGTGTGAGTGTAATGATTTTATTTACACTGTGGTAAATACAACAAAATACAACAAAAATGAATTTTCTTTTCATACTCTGAAAGAGTAAATACTGTTACAGCATTCTAAATTACTTAATTGCAAATAAGTTTATTGCGGGATAGGGGCTTGTTTTCGTATTAAAAATGTACTGAGCGAATTTTTAAAAAGCGCGCTGCTTTATTTTAAAGATATTGCCTGTTGCTATAAGTGTGTGACAAGTGTAAGACTTCACATTTTTGTGTGCGTAATAAGCTTAAAAATCTCTTGAAGACCCAAATACTTTACTTTTTCTTTTTCTCTTATGGAAATTAATAATGCTGAGGGGTTGGTATACTTTTGGAATACTGTTACTTCTTTTAGTGACAAAAATACTTAGAACTGTGTCCACATTAGTGCATTTTAGTGTTCCTTCATCCCATATGAGATTTTGTCAGAATCCATTACTGAAGCACTTCTTGTTGGATATGCACTTGAACAGAATCCCATGTCAATCAACAGATCATGTTACAGTAAAATTATCGTGATGGTTTTCCTGTGCAGCTCCCTTTAGGATGAGCAATGTTTATACCAAACTTAGCCACCTTCTCTTTCTTACTGCTATAAGTTGTAAAAATTCTTGTTACTTGCAGGCAAAACTTTTGTGTTTAATAGCATGGAGAAAAAGCAAATTTCTGTTCTTAGGTATATCTTTTGAAATACATTTAGGGTTAGCACATACAGTGGGGTAGGCAGAGAGGCTGAAAGCACTGTATTTAGTTGAGCAAAAGGAATGCTATGTGGTGGTAAGCAATGTGTAAGTGATTGCTTAGGCGAGAGCCAAAGTCTTCATACCCTTGCTAAGCACGGCAACAAGGGCCAGCAACCTCATGCTGTAGTTTAGGAGTTCAGATGAGACACTCCACAAGGATGTTATTGTTTCAGTCTGTCAGGTTACAGCAAGGTTGGAGAGCCTCTCTGTTGAGGAGCTGCTGAGATTTTGCTAAGCCACAGCTGTCATGGACTGTTGGCTGTGATTATGCTTTGAATGGGAGACTGAGAGCTAGAGTACTCTCACAACCACTCTTTCTGTGACTTTACATTTAGATGATATTTTAATACTGTTACTGTGCTGTTTAAGTTGTAATAACTCAGGTTATTTATCATCTGTACATTCTCAAATCATGAGAGACTAATTATTTCTCCAGCTTAAACTTCAGCGCTTTTTTTCCTAAAATAAAGGTGACTTTCTGAAATTAATGCTCTGCTAGAAGAAATGTGGAGGCTGGTGGTTATTCTGCCTTCTTAGTTGCTTGTGTTATCATCATTATTTATTATTAGATTAAAACTTTATATTTTTATTTAGGTTAGCCTAAATGTATCCTTCAGATTAGTTGGATTCTTCACATCATTCTATCATCATACTGCTGACAAATATGTCCACTCTATAATTTCAGTAGCTCATTGTAGGTGGTGAATTTGTCATGAAGAAACAATGTTGCTTTTATAGAAACCACAATAGGAGGAAGAGGAAAAATCTTAAAAAGTGATATTTGTTTCTTCTGTGATTGTAGTAGACTTCCAAAACTTTTTCCTGGCATAGAGAAAAACAGGTGTTCTTTGAGGAGCAAGATATGTGAGATACCATACTAAATATTTGTCTAATCCCACCTATTTTGGTTCATAGAAATACAGAAAATGTAGACTGCTACAATACAGTTTTGCAATAGCAGTTTCCTAAGTAAGAAGGGAGTGTGGTAGTTCTTTCGCTTAGTCTTCAGTACATAAAATATTAATTGAAGTTATTTTGTAGATTGCTTTTACTTAGTACACTTTAGTTAGAGGGTTTTATCTGAACAGGTTTTATTGTAATCTCAGGTGACACTAAAGAGATTGAAATTACGGATGTGTTTTCTGTTAACTAGGGCATTCACACCACTGTGACTAACTGCTTTAAGTGCACCTGCATGAAGCTTTGCATCTGTTATGCCACCATGTATTGTAGTGATTACTCTGTTGAAATTTAAAATAGTAAAACATGTTTTGTTGCTAAGTACTGGTAATGACATTTTAAAAACTTTTCTCTAAAGTTTCTGGCTTTTTTCTTTACAAGCAGTCATTTATTTTCCAACTGAGGCAAAACCTACTTTTTTAGGCTGAATATTCTTTTTCCTGTCTTGATCTATGCTGATATATGGAATTTTAAAAATTGTTTCATTTTTAAATACTTCTCAGTCTCTTTAAACAAAAGATGCTGATTCAGTAGTCCCGTATTACAAAAGGTAATCACGTCCCCGATTCTCTTTCAGCTGGAAGAAAAGAGTGAAAAATCACATTCGGAAATATTTTCAAGGGTAAGAGTTTTTTATATTATTTAAAGTCAGTGTTCGTTCACAAATTTGCAAGTGTTGGAATAGTTCAAAAAGTATAAGTTTTTGTATTTTTCATCAAGGTTAGCATGCAAAGATATTTTTAGATATACTTTTTTATTGCCCAAAATTAGTTTTTGTGCCTTCTGTTTCTTGAGGAATAAAGTTTATTCTTTAGTTTACTTTTGGCCAGTAATAATTTTTTATACAATTTATTTTTCATGTGAGAAATACTTACCAGGAAAGGCTAAAAAAATGCTAAATAAAAAATTTAGGAGGCTAAGGCTATAAAAATCCATATGGTAGATTCTCATTGTAGGCTTTCTTCTGAATCCTGGATGGCAGAAATTATAATATTTACTAATAGTGTAAATGTCTACCGTATTTCAGTGTTATTAGACATCTTATGGATGTCTTCTAGACAGGTGACTCAAAATTCTAATGTTCTGATACACTAAGTCATCAGCTAGAAACCAATATTTTACCAAGAAGAAACAAATGCTCAGTGCAATAATCAGTGGGAAATACTGTCAAAATAATCAATGGAAAATACTGTCTGTAAGCTAACATTAAAAAAAAAACAAAGAAAACTCTTCTGTGACTTTGAAGAAATTTTTGAAGAGCATTATCAACTATACTAGAAATAACAGTATGATTCCTGATACAATATTTTTCCCTTTTTTAAGCCGTCTTCTCGCAATTCAGTAAGTGCAGCTTCTTTAAGTGGCAACTCATCTAGAAGAGGAAGTGGAGATGCAAGTAGTTTGGTGGATCCTGATGCCTCGCTCAGTGAATTACGGGTGAATTGCATTTTCAGAGAATTTACTCTAAAATAGGAAAATTGTTTTTTAATACAGAACTTTTGTAATAATAAGAAAATGCTATAAGGATGTCATTTTCAATCATTAAGTATTTTTTTACTTTCTTGGTAATTTATCTTGGTATTTTTGTGTTCATAATTATGGTTTAAGAGTTTAGCTCATTAAGATAAGACTTTGTTTGTGTCGAATTTGAAAAAATTCTGTCCTATTTGAGATGTCCTGGAGTTAGTGTTAGAAACAAAACCTTAATCTCCGTTAAGTTGTTGTGAATTAATTAAAATTTCTGGAAATTATTGCAAGCTTTGTCATTTGACAGAAGTGCATGTAAACCTTTTAATGCTTTTTCAACTTTAAATTATTTCTTCATACTTCTTATGCAATGGCTCATTCCTATGTCCTGCAGGATATCTATGATCTTAAGGACCAGATACATGATGTAGAATGGAGATACATGCAGGGACTTAAAGAATTAAAGGTATCAGGGCTCCTCCCAAGCATGCATTCTGAATGGATGTTTTAGCATAATAGAGTTATCATCAGTTTCACTAATGTATAGTGGCTTCACTAACAAATTTTCAAATTTCTTTAAAGCATGTATCTAACTTTTGATGCATGAAGAGCATCATCTTATACATGAGATTGCATGTTTATTATTTCATTACTGTTAGAAGAGTGTTAAACTTTGATGTTTTTACATATATAGGTGTTTCCTGATAAGATAATGAGGTGTTCAGTTTATATTTTTAGAGGTTTGTTAGCAAATAAATGGATATTCAAATTAATTACTAGATATCAAATGAGGAACAAAGAAATCAGAGATAATTATGGCAAAGAACTTAAGAATTAGTCTTCCAAGTTTCAGCAAAGATTTCATATTATAAAGCAAAACCAAAATAATAATTTTGAAAGATGTGATGCAATTAATTTGGACAGGCATATTGCTTTCAGGAGAAAACTAATTTTGTTTTAATTCTTTGCCTTTTTTTTTTTTTTTTATCATTTATGCTGGTTTATCTTCCCATTATTTTCTCTAAATCACAGATTGGTTTTGTCAGCATTAGGCTAATGAGTGCTAAGGAAGCTTTCCTGTCTGGCAATCCAGCATCCACTGTGGTAGTCACATTCCCACCACCTCCGACTTTCACTGCTGGGAGCAAAACCGCCCAGTGAGTTACCAAGTGCATCGATGGGTGCTGCACTAGACTGGCTACACACACCATTCTCACACTGTCAGTCAGGGTTTCCTTACAGGCTCAGCCACAGGTTTCCCATAACAGTCTCAGACATCTGATTTCTTGAAGTACTTTAATCATGGCAGTCGCACAAAACTAGCTTGAGATCAAGCTGGATGCTGCCAAGGAGGAGCTCTGAATCAAGCAATCCATGGGCTTTTGTATCCACAATCCATGCACACTGGGGGTCTGGGGTTTCTCTGCTGAGCCATTGGCTCTGGTCATATCTCCGAGTGGCTGGTTTTCTGGCTGGTGCCACAGGTCCCCATGCCCCTTTTTGTGCAAAGGGTCAGTGCCAGATCACTGCTCTTGCTGGAAACTCCAGCCATTTCGCCCTGACGAGGGTACAATCTGCAGTGTGCACTGCAGCAGCACTCTGAACTATCTGTACTAGGTAGTTAGTTACACAGATTTGTTTGTATTTTGACTTGTTTAAGCTAATACGTATGCCTTTCTTTAATACATTTTCATACAATTAACAGTGCACTAAATTTAAAATAATCATACTTTTCACTGTTTTGTATTGAAGGGAATCAGAATTCAACAAATTATGGGGCTTACGAATATTTTACAGGATATTTTTTCTGTTCTCTTTTCTATTGTCTAATTGTGAATGGTTTCATGTAAAAGTAAAGAGAATTTTTCATGTTTTATATCCATATAGAGACTGAATTAAATTAATGCTTCTTGTATTTTAGAGCATGTAACAGTGATGTATTTATCCGCTTCCTTGAATTTCTTCAATTTAACAATATATAAGATGATATAGTAAGGGGAATATGTAATATGAGCTGTTTAGTGTAGCAAAAAATATTTCCTCTTTGAAATATTGAAATTATTTCCTCCTTTAAAAGTAATTTTAAATCTGATAGCAATATGTTCAGATGGAGTATGTTATGGTTTAGTTATATTGCCATATGAATATTAAAATGACTTCAAAGAGTAGTAGATGATAAGATTATTAGACATAGACACTTGAGACATAGATTGAGTGTAATTTGAGACTGCTTCATATTTTCAGAGGGGGTCTAACGCTCACATCTTTTTGTGCTTGCAAGCGTCTCATGATTACTATTCTGACTCATGCCTAATGGATTATTTTTTATTATAATACATTACAGTTACCAAAGAGCACAGTGTGCAATAGTAACATCTTCATCTATGCTCAGCTTTCAGAATTGAACTGCATTTTATGTTATTGCTAATACTGTGTCCCTAAGTTAGTTCACATTCCATAGAGATCCTTTTGGGAACTTTTTTTTTTTTTAATTAGGACAGTACTGCCTTTTCCGCAACTTGTACTTGATCAGTTTTGTCTTGTGTATGTTATAGAAGAGTTGCCAGGATACCTGCATTTATACTACAATTAAATGTTGGGGGTTGTATTTGGTTGTTTGGGTTTTTTTCCTGTGGTGTACTAAAGAAGATTTGTAATCATGCTACCTTCTGGTAGCTCTCTGGTTGTCATTATGCTGCTAAAAGTGTGGGGTTTACCTGGCTACAAATATACTGAGTAGCAGGATAAATTTTATACTGGTAGCAGGATAAACTCTAATGTGGCTAGTTCTGGTTTAGTTAGGTCTTCAAATATTTCTCTGTCTCAGTTTGATTGAGTTTTGTTGCATCTTTTTATATTTTATATATTTCATATATTTCTTTACATCAAGTGGAAGGGAATTCTGTTTCTTACCCCAATTTTTTTCTTTTATGCTGTTAGCAGTACACTCTCTTAATGTCTGTTGGCTTGAATAATCTTGTTCTAGCTGGGAAAGCTAATTTTTACAGCAGTTTTACTTTACTGATAAAGTTGTGGGTGGTATTTCTTCATAGCTTTAGGTTATATGCAGAGCCTTATGTATTTGTTATTCCATCCCATTCCCACTGCTTTATCCTTAAAAATCCTACAGCCTCCTTCTAGTGTCTCAGAAATTATTTCAAATCAGAAATGGAAGACTTCATGAAACTGCATGGAATTCTTGAACAATGGGGAAGATCTGTAATACTTGAAGAGTTGCAAAGAAGTCTTTGCAATGTTCCAGGTTTTTTTAACCCAATAGAGACTTAGACATAAATTAGCTTCTCTCTCAGAAGCGTTTTCCCTCTTTAGTATCCAAATCCATATATTCCGCCTTTGTAACTGCAGATTCACCCTCCCCTGCCATTGTTTTTTTGATTAATGACATTTTAATTCAATGTTTTAACACCCAATCTAGTCTTGTCTTTTAAGACTGGAGTCCTGGAACACGTGGCATACAGTAAGAGGCTGGTACAATGGGCTCTGATATGTCTTGGGGTAGTGTTTGGCAATATTGTTGCTCTTTTCTCTGTGTCTTGTAGGAGACTATGGTGAGTAGAGGGCAGACTTCTTTGCGAGAGAAATATGCAACAGCCAAAAGTTGAATTGTAAGAGCAGATATTCCAAGTAGAACTCAAGAAAAAAAAGAGTTTTCACAAGGAAAGCAAACACTGGTGCAGGTCATCCAGAAAGTTTGACCATCTGCAGTCTAGATTTCTGGAGATACTTAAAATGGAGATGATCTGTGAGCATCCTGATCTTAGTTGATACTCTTTAATTAGGAAATTGGACCAGAAGGTATTTGGAGATCTCTGCTGAATTAAATTACTCCATGACTTCAGTCACCAACATTCACAGAAATAATCAGATTGGACTTTTTCCCTTGTTGCCAGTTTGGGGGGTTGTTTATTTGTTTGTTTGTGGTTTTGTGGGGTTTTGTTTGTTTGTTTTTAAAGTTCATATCTCCCTGTGAAATTACTATATCATTCATTATAATCCTAATATTTTCCTTTGTTTTATTCTGAACTGGATTATTCCTTGAAAGTCTTTAGGTTTGCTGTCTCTAGCATTTTGTTTTGCCAATCTTTACAAGATTTGTTGTATTTACAGGTTCACAAAAAGAAATGTTTTCTCTGGTTTTAATCTTCAGAGTTACTTGCCTGCAATTATGTTTTTCTTTTTTTTTTTTCTTTTTTTTTTTCTTTTTTTCTTTTTCCTTATCCTGAGTCATCTTTGCTGTTTGCTACTACTTCCTAGATGATAATGGTACTCGTCTTATATTTTCACAACATACACTGTTTTGTCTCTTCTGATCTGTAATTATTTTTTCTGGGGTTTCAAAAAACTGTATTTCTCCAGCAGAAAATTACAGAATTCAGTGAATGGAGTAGCAATGTGTAAATAAATGTGATTGTGATAAAATTATAGAAGGTAAAATACATATTCCTAAGGAGAGCTTTCCCAAACTGGAGCTTTACAACATGGAATAGTGTTTGGGGATAGGGATTTTTTTTACTTATAGCAGAATATTGAACTGTGACTTGGTATTTCTAGAGAAGACATAACTATAGTTCCAAAGCAAAACTGATTGCATAATTTTACTGTGTAACAGCACTCTTTAGTATTTTCTTAGACAACTTAGATTGTTGCCACCTTCTCTCTTAATATCTTAGTTTTAGTGTTCGCTTTTCTGGAAACCCAAGCTTCATGCTCTTCCTGTGCTAGTGCTTCTACTGTCATAATAAAAATAATTAAAAATGGAGATAATGCTACTTTGTCTTCAAGGAACAGATTCCATGAAGTACAAGGAGATTTGTTGTAGGGCATGGATCTCTACTTTGTCCAGGGATTGGCTTAACAGTGCTTTTTCAATTCTAAAATCAGGACTCTGAAAATCAATTTTTATTATTTTTAAATCATAGTATGTTAAGAGGTTGGAATGGACCTTAAAGATCATGTCGTCCCAACCCCTATATAATGCATATTGAAAGAATGGCATACTAAAAGTGCCTGGAGTGATAGTTGTTCTAAATGTAGTATTCAAATGGTTGACATTTGTTACAGCTCTGACAAAAAAAACCCAAATGTAACTAAAACCAGGATAAAATGAGGGAGATTTGTGTAAGAGGCTATATAGCAAGGCATGTACACCTTTAGATAGAGAATCAGGTATGTGAATCTTTACATGCGTTTTTAAGAAAAATGTAGTAAATAAATAAAAGATATCTGTTTAAAATGTGAATCCTTATTACTGGAACAATGCGGCTATCTTAACATTTTGAAGCTAAGGTCATAGGGTACTACTTAAATAATGAACATTAAATTAAAGCTACTTTTGGAATTACTTTTGTGATCTCTTTTACTGATTTAATTGTCCACGTTCTCTCTGTTCAATTTGTTGTCTCATTCTGAACTGTTTTCTTATTAATGCCTTGAGAACAGCGATATTACTACTAGATATATGGTATTCACTAGAATATGAAGCTGTGGTATTACTACTGTATCCCTGTGAGTTGCTGTGAATGTGGCAGAGTAGAAAATGCAAGTGTATCTTGTATTTTTCATGCTTTTGAAATGATAACTTTTCATTGTTGTGGATTACCTAAGCTGAATAATGAGACTAAACTTTTACTTGGTATCTCTAAAGAATATATTTCAGAAACAAAAGTGCTTGCATAATTTTAATATCTAACACCTCATACTTTAACATAATGGTGGTAACATTATAACAATGCATCAAAAAGACTAATGTAAATTTTTCTGCTATCTGTAGGATTCACTAGCTGAAGTTGAAGAGAAGTACAAGAAAGCTATGGTTTCCAATGCTCAACTAGACAATGAGAAAAACAACTTGATTTACCAAGTAGATACTTTAAAGGATGTTATTGAGGAGAAAGAAGAACAGATAGCAGAGTTCTGTAGGGAGAATGAAGAGAAGTCAAAGGTATTTTATTTTCTAATTATAAAGTACAGAAATCTGGACTACTTAGTAAGAACAGTTGAAAACATTCAGAATAGTTTTACCTGTTAGTATTTGACTTAAGTCTTCATGGCATTTTTTCTCTCTACAGTTTACTAAATTTTCTGTGTAGTAAGTATCTGGACAACTTATTTAAACCAGTGATTCAGTGGGGTTTTTTTTTAACTGCTTGGTATGTATAATTTCTCAAATCCTTGCATTAATTTCTTACATAACTCAAAATAAATAGAAATAATCTATTTATTTAATACAGGAATTGGAAAGACAGAAACACAACTGCAGTGTTCTGCAGCATAGGCTGGATCAACTTAAAGAGGGCCTTCAACAGAGAGATGAATTGATAGAGGTATGCTCATGTGAGTGTATGATAGAACCTGTGCAGATATATATGGTGTAAGATTTGAATAGGAATCATACACAATACTGTCTTTCATTTTTAAGAATAATTTATCTTATTTTACTGGGTAGAATTTAAGCTACTGATCCTCTTAAATTTATGAAGCTGAAAATGTCTCTGCAAGGTCTTCAAATGTATTATATCTTGCAAAATCTTTAATTCTTTTGAGAATTATGGTTCTCTGATGAATGTTCCTTATATCTTTTCTTTGTTGTGAGGGCAGAACTAATATTTGTGTGGCCAAAATAATTTTCCATAGCAAAAAGTTCTGATGCATGGATACTACCAATTGTTATTCTTTGCCTTTCCCAAAAGTTTCCATTTCAGTTATTTCAGATTTTTGTGAGTATCCACAATTGAAGTTTGTCATACTGAATATTTGTTTGCTTACCAGTCAAGCCAGAATATGCTGCAACACTGATCAGCACGTTATTGGGTCACAACCATGTTGCTGGGTATACAGTGCATTCTCTTTCCCTCTCACCTTGTTCTGTTTCCCTTTTCCATTTTGTTTCAGGAAACAAACCCACCCATACTGAAATCCCAGAGCTATTATCAGTCTTCATTTTAAAATTATCCTCAAATAAATAAATAAATAAATAAACAAACATACATTGTCAGCAGTATGTGGGTGTCCATTTCCCAGTGATTTTAGTTGGAAGTTGTAGTTCAATTATTACATCATTTTCCCACTGTCTCTTCATTGCAGTAAAAATTGATTCAGGCCAAAGTCTCCTCTGTAATTTCCAAAAGCTGTGTTATAGTTAATTGATCCCTTATTTCTTCACTATATTCTTGTGCTCCCTAGGTGGAAATACTGTGACTTCAAATGGTTTCTGAAAAGTCCCAGTTCTGTTTTGGAAGTATTATGCTTCATGAACTGGAGTTGATATGATTCACTAGCAGAAGAAAAGGATTTAAATTATCCTAAGTATCAGCATTTTGAGTTAAATAAATGCTGACAAGCAAAACACTCTGGAAAATTCTTTTGTTGTTCTGTTGCCTACTCTAAGTTATCTTTGTCTTCACTGAGAATTGAAGAACAACTCTGCATGTTCTTGTTTGGGATTTTGCTGGGGTTTAAGTATGTGAACCAAGAATATACAGTAGATTTGTCTGGAATGTTTGCTTTGGTAGAATGTAGCATGCGTCAAATAGTCACCGGTACATCTAGTCCCTTTGAAGTTTTGACCTGTATTTACCACTTATTTATGTCTTTTCTCCATCTGTTAACACTAACAGGAAGTCTAGCTGAAGTCATGTAGCTTTTTGCAGAAAGACATTGTCTTCTGTTTCCAGATGTAAAATCAAGTTCACTCCTTAAGAGGGGAAAAAATAGTCTCTGGCCCTTAAAATTCTAACGTCATCTTCATAGCTAAGCATTTAATTATGTTTTCAGGGCAAGCAGCAAAATGCAGTGATAGTCAGCTAAAAAAAGTAGAATTACACTTGATATGTATACATATAGTATCAGAAAACAGTTGTTAGTTGTCTTCTGCTTCCTGGATATTTGATTCAAACTCCCTTCTTTATACTTTCAAGAAGATTTATTTTATTTTGTGAAACATTAATAAAACCAACTGTTAACATTAATATTCACTTCCAAAGGGGACTTGAAGGGATCTGGAAACTACAGCAGGATAATTGTTTCTATCCACAGACTGTAGTGGGAACAGTCACTAAAGGAAAGTAACTCTACCTGCATGATGTTTTCCCAACAGCATTGATTGAATAGAATTAAATACCATTCTCTTGCATGAATTAATGAGAAATATATTACATTAAACTGCACACTGTTTCTGTAACTTCATGCTCATAAACTCTTTGGTTGACTTTTATTACTTAGTTTCCTTTATCTATGTTAATGTTTGGGATTTTTTTTTTTACATTTCCTTACTTCTCTTTCCTCTTTTATTCTTCCCTCATCCTATTTACCACAGGCGAATCAACGTATGCAGGAGAATATAGACTCCATAACCAAAGAAGTGTTTGATCTCCAGGAGACAGTTAATTGGAAAGATAAAAAAATAGGGGTATGAGTCAAATATGGGAGGAAAGGTATTTTTTTAACTTAGAAGCAGATGGATGCTCTCTATGCCCTAAGGAATGCTGTGTACTCCGAAGAAATTAAGGCCACTCCCAACGTAAATGAATTAAATGTTTTGCAGTCTTTCTCTTCTTCAGAAAATGAGCCACACTTTGCTTGCATAATGATAAATAGTATTAATTAAATCTGTAACATGAACTGTTACACATACAATTTTACAATTTTTTGCAAAATTTCTGATGGCATGCCTAATGGTAAAAGGTGATCTTGAATTGACTTTTGCAACCAACTTGCACATTCCTGTATTGCACTTCGGATCCTTGCAGGATTGGTTAGCTTAGACGCAACGCTGAACCAAGCTATTAACAACCAACCAATTGTGATATGGCACATTAAATACTTTGGGTATTGAGAGTCATTATTGAAACAATGGTTGTAGGTGACCTTTTGAGGAGCATCCGTAAGGTTGCTGTATAGGAAGAAAGGTGTACCAGAAGAACTGTGCTGATACTATGCAGCTGATGTAGGTCAGGCAACGTTTTTCAGCAGTGCCCCTGGGCAGCACAGAAGTCGTAGAACTGAGTCAGCCTGACCTTTGGTGATCACTACATGGCTCTGAACTTGTGGGTGTTCTGGGACACAAGTAGATTACTTGGTGGCAATAGGGAGTTAACTGCAAAGTTTTTAAAAAGGAATTATCTGCCTCTTAACAGCTCAAGGGTCACTTCTCTCTACCTGAATTTTACACCATATTTCAATATATGTAGATTTCTTTGAAAATTGTTTTGTTTGCTGGAGTTCAAGTCACCTTAAAAAGTTGCCTTTTAATTGATGGTGCCCAGTTCAAAAACTATGCTGTCTTGCATTTTTTTTTCATGCTTCAATCTTTCTCTTCCATCATTAAAAAAATTCAACATTCTAAAGTTTTCCGAACATTCTTCTGAAAGCTTTTTATCTTTAATTTATCCTATTCTTACCATACTTATTTCTCACATTTATATATTGGTCTCAATTTGTGTGATATTTTTGTGCTCTTTCAAATACATTGCCAGAGTTAGTATAAGCATATCCCATATTCAAATATAGCTACCATCCAGAATAACAAGAAAGACAGATATATTTTTCTTTAGCCAAAATTGCCCTGCCAGTTTATATTGTTGTAAACACTAGAACTGGTTATTTTTCTAGTTAGGTTTTTTTTTAGCTCTCAGAATTGAATTCTCTTAGATAAGAAAACATAAAAATGCTGCTCTTTTCTTTCTCATATGTATGAATATTTACATACTTTTCTTAGCTCACAGTTTTTGAGTCTTTCTCCCCCCCACTGAGTAGCTTTGCTGATTTTTACTCTATTGCAGCTTTAGAAGTCTGCAAAGCTTCACAATGAATTTTATAACTAAAATTCTAACCTTATTTTACAGTATATACAAGACTTTTAGCTGTTTCGGAGAAAGAAAGGGAGGCAAACAGAACAAAAATAGCATAAATTTATTTTATACCTGCCTTCTTATGTTGTCCTGTTTCTAGAGTGTTTGCAACTTGTAGTTATATTTGATCTTAAATTAGATCAGTTTGAGGACATTGAGTTACAGCTTTAGGTTATATTCCTGAAATACACAGTTACTCTACTGTTTAGTGGCTCCAAATTTTCAATTAGTAACGACAGTTCTGAGTTTGGTATAAATGTCATGAAGGCTTTTGGAATATTAGAAAATAGGACCTCAAATGTCTCTGCTTTCTGGCATATGATCATATTTTGTTCGTATCAGTATGGTAAAACCTGTCTGCAGAACTTTGTTGTCCTGATTTCTGTTTCCTGTCCCAATAGAAGAATTGCAGAGGATTTTAGTGCAAAATCCATGCCAAATTAAATTAAACCCTGAGCATACAAACACTAGGATTTTTACTGGTTTTGAATTATGATTACTTAGATCTACATAGGTAGAAATATATAGTTGTATCAGTTTCATTTCCTTCCCCAACAGAATTTTCTGATTTCCGACACTTGTGTTAGTAGGGGGTGAGGATAGAAAATATGTTTGGGGAATGTCAGCAGCATCGCAGTACATTGTCAAGTACACACAATCTGTGTCTGTGATTCTGGGCCTCTGTGTCCATTCTCTCAAGTGGTGGGCTTACTTCCCCTTCCATCTCTGTCACATTTCTTCAAAAATAAAAAAAGATGTATGTCTTTTAAGTAGAGCACAAAATTATGTAGTGATTAAGGTTCTTCATGCAATTTATAATGTAGAGACCTAGCGTTTGCTAGGAAATAAAAGGGCGTCTTACAAATTTTTAAATTAAGATGTCAGCTAATGTGTTGACACATGTTGAATTGCCTTTATTTTAAATATTACATTTACATACTAGTAAATCAAGTGTGACAGCACTTGTCAAAATTTTCTGTTAAAACTGATTAATGCTTTAAAATATTGCTCTAGTATACAGATCCTAGATGATTATTAAAATTCAGCATACTGCAGCTACATGGGGCAAGTACAGTACAAATATATACACCTTCATTTCTTTCTTCGTATTAGTCCATTCCTACATATTCATGCATTGCACAAGGTTTAGTTGGATCATTTTCTTGGCAAAAATGTGTGTATACTTTTACACTTGTTTTATGGTGAGGATTATTTTTAATGCACGCAGTATTGAATGCTGCCCAGTCAAGTAAAAGTATCTGACTAACTGCTGGGTAACCTCTCCAACAAAGGTAGGCAAACCTATCTACACCCTTATTACACTTCTAGATGCCATACTTTTTTGTGCTAAAATAGTGCTACTAGTGTTTGCTGCTTACTAGTGTTTTTTTTTTTTTTCCTCTCTAAAACTGATTGCTTTGGGTTTAGTAAATGGTGTTGTAACCCTTAAGCAACTAGTAAATAAACTAGTATTTGTGAGTGGATACATTTGAGGTCTTCTATGATGATTTCTACTTCTGTACCTTATAAAAAGCAGAGAAATTTGTTCAATAGATGTAATGTTTTAGGATCTTTGCCACTTGAGTTTCAGCAAATTTTATTTCTTGCTACAGAATGCCTGTATAAAGAAGAGTCACTTACTCTTTTGGTACTCAATTTAGTTTATCAAAATTTACCAAAAAATAGAACTCACTGAAAAAAATCTCTCAAAAAAATCTAAGATTTGTCTGAAAAAAAAAGTCATGACAAGTGCAGCATGAAGTTAGATATGCAACTTGTAGAAGGCAGTTATCAAAGATGTATGTTACTACATATTTAAAAAGTGCTTTAAATTTCTTTATTTGTATTGAGCTCTTTGTATTTACTTGTAGAAAATCTTTCTGCTGTCTGTCATATGCTTTTTCTGTACCATTCTTTTTCTTGCTATCTGCCTGAGCCCAGGCCCTAGAAAGACAGAAAGATTACTTTGACGGCATTAAGAATGAGCGAGATGAGCTCAGAGAGGAGTTGGCTGATCTGAAGGAAACAGTGAAGAGAGGACAGGTATGTTGGTAGTAGTTACTTTACAGTAACAGAAATCCAGGAATGGGGCATGAAATCAAGGTCAGTAAAAAAGAAGAATGGTTACTATACTTGTGCAGTCTGAAAACCTGACCGTAGGGTAGGATAAATGGTCCGTATCATTGTAGCTGTTTCAATGAACTCAAAAAGCTCATAAAAAACTTATCTGTTGATTTATATTTTAGCACTTCAGCTGTACGACTAGTTTATTTTTTGTTTTGCATTTTTAGAAACATGGATTAGTTATAATTCCAGATGGCACCCCAAATGGAGATGTAAACCATGAATCAGTGGTTGGTACAATAACAGTCTTATCACAGGAAGCTGCTCAGGTCTTGGAATCTGCAGGAGAAGAACCACTAGGTAAAAATATCTTGGCATACTTTATAGAGTTTTTGAGGCTTTGTTTCCTCTTGTTCTCAGTGGGTGTGACTTACAGTTGCAGATGCAAGCACCTGTGATGATTCTGGAATATATGCTTACACAACTTCCATTATTGATTTTAATTTTTTGTTTGTTCTGAGTAAAAAATATGTATTTTTTGAATAAGAAGAAATATGTGCTTAGGCGTTTGAAACTGAATAGTTCTCTTGGTCCAGTTCCTGTTTTAATACAGACGAAAAATATATTGCTTACAAGTGTCATCTTTTGGATTAGTGTGTTTTCCATTGTGTTTCATGAAAATAATTCTTTAGAAGTACACATAATCAATGAAAGAACATCAAGTGCAGTCTTCCATCACATTCATTAAAAAAAGAAGTTTTAAAAAAATTCAAAAAATGACAGGGACAACGAAGACACTAATTGGGTATTTTGGGATTACTTTAACTTTCTTTTATGCTTAGGTTGAGCAAGTTATTGTATGCAAGGTCAATCCACTGTAAAACTCTGTAAACATGTAGAAAATATCTCTATATAATTGTTCTTTTTCTTCTCTGTAATAAATAATAGTTAGATATTTTTGTATTGACAGAAATTAGACTTCATACATATTTTTGCTGTGGCTTCCTCAAAGGGAAATACAGATGCCATTATGCTTCATTTCTGTCAAAGTTATAATTTCTAAGGAAGCTGCTCCAGTCCTAGCAGTGTTGCTTGATAGACTGTTCTGTAGCCATTACTGATCTTCTCACTAAATAGAGATGTTGCTGAAATCCTTGTGGGTCCTTTTCCAGGTACTTTTTTTTGTCATTTGGGAACGCTTTTTGCAAACTTTCTAAACACATGGGAAAGCTTAGTGACTTCCCTGAAGAGTCAACAACCTTCAAATAAGACATGGAAAAGAATACATAATCAGAAGAAACATTGTTGGAAATGGCTGTTCTAGTTGTTGGGACAAAACTCTTCTCGTATTAAAAAAAAAAATCATCAGTTGTTAATTTGCTTTAATGACTTACTAAACTCTGAGGTCTTGGGTTTAGAATTTTTATACTAACAAACAGTGTGAATTAAGTATTTTTCCTTTTTTTTCTGCTATTAACTGAAGGTTGTTGTGTTTTTAGTGAGATACCAAAGTTTTGTGGTCCCAGTGCTATTAGCTTGGATGAGCATTTCATTTGGAATGGAACAAAAAAGTTATGAAAGACATAATCTTAGTTACAGATTTCTCTGATTTTTAATTTGAGTTCTTTGGTTTTAGATACCAGGCTACGAAAACTGGCTGGAGAAAAGGAGGAATTACTGTCCCAGGTAAAATAAGTTAGTCATTTCAGAAGTAGACCTTTGTGTATCATTTTGCAGACTATTTATATATAAGTAATAAATGAATGTTAAGCACAAAGGTGCTTAATCAAATACTAAAGCAAAATAAAATAAATACTCAAATTCTTGCCTCCCTCTCTAACAGGAATTAACAGTTCCTCTTACTAGTGTCCTTATCCATGGGACTTTGATCTTGGTGTTGGTAAAGAAACGTATTTTCACTGACTGGTTAGCTGAAATCTAACTTGTTCCTTACTTTACTATTCGTGCATATCCTTAAAGCTCTTTCTTTTCTTTTGTCTTGTGCAGAAATACTAAAGTCAGTAAAATTACACTCTCTTGAAGTTCAAGTGGCATTTTCTTCAGAATTGCTGAGTAATAGTATTTCATTGATCATTTTGGTAACTCAGAGAGAAAACTATCATTATTAAAGTAATTGTGTTTAAATACAGCTCTGTTTTGAGAAGAAAGGACTCCAACAAACATATAGCCATTGAGCAATTGTTAGGAATGCTACAGCTTTTGCCCTTTTAGTCGAAGACATTGCAAATTTAAACCACTGTTTGTCAATATTTGGGTTTGCTGTGAATGAACCTTAGTATAGTATAAGTATTTGTTTGAAATGACATTAAATTATAGTATTAAAAACATATAAATATATATGCACATCTTTATCACTGTATAATTTAAAAATCACTGATCATATATTTGATTTGTATCATGAATGGAGGTTTTGCAGGTTAACTCACATGCTGCTAATCTGTAGAACAATATTTTTATCAGTGTCCAAAAAGTAGCTCCTACATCTTTCATAATGTCCATACACAGGGCACATAGTTGAGAAATCTGTGTTCCCTGACTACTGGAAAAACTAAGACATCTGCTGTAGCATGAAATGGAACAATTAAAGACTAATGTGCGCTACAGACTTGCCTAGGACAATTACTTCCAGCTGGAGTAAGAGAAAGGATCCCCTAAAAAAGCTATGGATTATTTTCTGTAAACTCACTAGGATAATGTTCAATATCTTTGTGTGTTTTTAGAGTGGAAAAGACACATGGTAAAAGAAATCCATAATGCCATCTCCTCTTCTGAAAAGTCAGCTGTGTTAGTTACTCTGTGTTCCTGCACTGTGCAGATACCCCTGCAGCACTGACCAAACTGGTCGGCTTGGATTGTGCATTGACATGCAGTGTATACTCATCCAGTGATGGGGATGTGGGCCTACAGCCACAGACCTCAGGGAGTGACTGCCCTGCATGGCATTGCTTTTCTTGTTTACAGAACCTTCTCAACCAGGGGCATCTCAGGACTACTCTGCCTTTTTACCATTGAACATTTAGATACGCAACTAAGGAACTCGTTTTTCATAAAGAAACACTTCCTTTTTCAGGTTAGAAAACTGAAGATGCAGTTGGAAGAAGAACGACAGAAATACTCTAAAAGTGATGGCATGAATCCAGATATAATAGGCTTGGAGAATGGCTCTGACTTGCAGCTGATTGAAATGCAAAGTAGGTATATGGTTACGGTTCAAAGTTATTCTTGCAGAGAAGACTTCCAACTCCCCTTGTTGTGAAGTAGTAGTATTGTGAGTGAGCATATTGTTGAGCATATAGGTTTTTGCTAGTCTATGTCCTTGAATGGAATTCTCACTGCAGAATAGTTTAAAAGTCTGCCTCTTTCAGTGTTGAAGAACAACATTCTGGAAAGTTATTTTTGAGTTGATAATCTTGCCTAGAGTAAGTGCCACTACTTAGATACAATTTTTAGACAATAGGATTCAGCTGAGATTTTTTTAAAGTATATATTCTATGGGATGATTTTGTTCAATCTTTGATATAGAAACCTAATCTAGAAGATGGTTGTCCTGAAGCAAAACATGAAAATTTATTTAACATAATATTTAGTGTTGCTTCATAGAAGCACTAAGATGCTTTTCATTTCAGGCGAGCTATTCAGCTGAAAACATATTTGTTTGACAGATTGTCATCGAATGTGTTTGTGTTAATGAATGTGAACAAAGCACTGGCAATTTGAGGGTTCAAATGTAACGCCAAAATAATTTGCCAAACTCCTTAGAGTTTATGAGTCAGATTCAAGCCTTGTGCTCCTTTTTCAAATATTACAGATGTCTAAGCTGAATGCTGCTGGTATTGTGTTTATTGTGGTCTGACATTTTGCAATGTGTGTTGATTATTATGTTGATTCTGTTCTCTAAGGAATTAGTTTGCTGAGCTAAAAATGTGTTTTAAAAGCTGTGTATCTTATTGGTGTACCTGAAACTTAATGCAACCTTTTATAGAGACAGTAGTTGTGATCTCTAAATAAAGGAAAATTACTTCCTTTTCATACTGTTTTAGATTGCTTAAAGAACATTTACCTTTTTGTGAATCCTGGGTATGGGCTTCTCAATAAAATGGTCTTTGTAATAAATTTTAATTAAAAGGAAAACTGCTAGTTTAGGCAGTTGCTTTGACTAACATATTCATGTCAATTTTTGTCTAGGAGATGCCAACAGACAAATTAGTGAATACAAATTTAAGCTTTCAAAAGCTGAACAAGATATAACTACTTTGGAACAAAATGTAAGTGTTTTTCTTCATGTTTCTTATTGCCCTGCACACTTTTGCAATACTTTTTTCAACAAAACCATATTTCATAATTTGATTTACTGTTTGATATAGAGTTTGCATAGAATGACACATTTTTTCATATTTCCTGTAATTAAATACCTGTGCACAGCCTAACAATGAGAGAAAAATCTACCAAGATGCTGAGCTATAAACCATGTTATTGACTTACAAAGTGTGATTGTTTTCATAGATGTGTAACTCAGCTTTAGAGAGTAAATTTTGTACCTTCCACAGTATTTACAACTTTCTTAAAAGTAATTAAGTTAAATAATTTGGTTTTCTTGAACTGGTAGCTTCAGTTCTTTATAATCTGCCATACTTTTGTATTTTAGGAACTTAACTACAGTTTATTACCTAAAAATTAAATAAAGGATTATAATTTAAATAAGAGATGCTTATCTTTTCTCCTTTGCACAGATTCAGTCTAGTAGCCTATCATGTGGATTTAGGGGTTGCAGGGAGCTGTACATAGAAAAATCCAGCCAGTGGGTTTTAACATCTGCAGGCTGCAGTCAGGATTTGTCTCAAGTCTCCTCCTTACTACTGAATTCTGTGCTTGGGCTCAAGACCTCTTTCATCATGTCCTGATAGCAGTCCACAGTCTCTTTTCTATTTTGCACCTTTTCATACAGGTTCTGTTTTTCAACTTTCCACTTTCATCCCGTGTGTTTCCCAATTCTTGATTTTTTGTATTCAAACTCTTCTCTCTCCGGTTAGTTCTTTAACCTTCTATATCTTCTCAGCTGTGTCCTTGGAAGAACAGCTGGTGGCAGGTGAACTCGAGGTGGAACACCTGAGTATGTTCCTTTTGTCTTGTTTGGGTTACAGATTGGACGACTTGAGGGGCAGGTTGCAAGGTATAAAAATGCAGCAGAAAATGCAGAAAAAGTAGAAGATGAACTCAAAGCTGAAAAAAGGAAGCTTCAGCGAGAGGTAACTGACTTGGTTTCCTTTCCAGCTGTATGTTCCTTTCTGTCTTGAGCTGCTTCATCTTTTGCCTCCAAGCTCTGTCTTCTTGTAATCTTTGATTACAGCTTTTAATTGGTTTTTGATATGCCCTTCAAATTTCAATATGACATTTAGAAGACATTTAGCACATTGAAGTAATACTAACTATTCAATGCTGTGCTTTCTTGAAAGGAAGCATCTAAGTGGTATTTTTTCCTAAATGTGATAACTGGTAACATTTTAAAGTAATTCTACAAAAATTGCTAGAGAGATGAATGGTCTCTTTGTTAAGTGACAGCCTGGAAATTCTCCAACTTGGTTCTCACAGGATTCTGGGAAGAAGCTGTATTTAACTGAGCAGTTGATCATTCTTGCTTAAGACTTGCTGCATCACAAGCACGATGCCTACTACCTGTGATGGGAATATGTATCTGTATGCAAGTATTAGTGGTGGAAAGTACTTCACATTGTTCTAGATAAATTGCTTTCATGTAATGGGAGGTTGCAGGCACCCAGTTCTTTTGGAATTAATACTCTTATGTTTTAGTTGCTTCACAATTATTTTTAACAGTTTACTTCTGTTTCATCTGCCTGCAATAATGAAAGTATTGTATCTTAACTTCTGTGGCACTCTTGTGAAACAATATTTTTATTCCTCTTACCAAGCTTGAGAACAGCACAAAGTCCAAATAAACCAAAGTGATAATAATTTTTTTTTTTTCATTTTATAGTTAAGAACAGCACTGGATAAGATAGAAGAGATGGAGATGACCAATAACCATTTAATGAAAAGGCTGGAGAAGATGAAGGCAAATAGGACTGCGCTTCTATCTCAACAGTGAAATGGAAATTGAAAATACAATGCACTGCTCCTTGAATAACTAGTCCCTAGCTTGTTTATAAATACAGACTTTCAGTGGCACACACTATTTGAACACTGAGCTGTTCACTGGTGGTTTAGTTTCATAATTAAGTGACATACTTTTTGTAATTTATGAGAGAATGAAATGTAGTTTGAATTCCCATGTGAATGACAGCTATTTTTCAGTAGTGTTTGATTCTAGGATTCAAAGATGGAGCACAATGCTGTATGTTTTTTACAACTGTGGAATCAAGTTTACTCACAATCTCTTTTGGCTGCTTTAATGATGCTTGATGCTCAGAGACAGCTGCATGAATTCAAGACACTGTATTATGAAACTAACATATACTTCGCTTAAGACATCACACAGCACAAGTGCCTTTTATCTGGTGCGATTTAGTCTTCATTGTTGAAATAACTTTTGAAACGAGGAAGCATTTTATTTTAAGATACATTTGGGGTGTTCCCTAAACTTTATATGTTTTGAAAATACATTTTTTTAAATATGTAAATTAATAACAAAAAGTAGGGACTGTATATAAAGATCTGCTTCTTTTGCATGGGCATATCTGACTCCTATGTAATTTTGTCAAATACTAGCCCCTGATACTCTTAGCATTTAGAGTGCAGATTTAAAAACTAAAGTTGTATGCCATCAAATTGTGCCATCTGCTTAAGTGCAAATTGAAATTTTTTAGGGGGAGGAGGGGAGTGAGAAATGTGGCTAAGGATTTTATTAAATGGCCATTTGACTAACACAGGCTGGATGTTTTGTGTTTTCTTTTGAATACTGAGGTGCTAACAGAACAGAGCAAAATCTGTAGAAGAGTAAAATACGATCTTCTTAACAAGTATCTTTCTGCCTTTGGAAGGGTGAGTTTGAATTTTTTTCTTAGTCTGCTACTGTTTTACTGTACTGCCATGGAGCAGAGGAGCTGGACAAGGAAGAAGATACTTTCTGCAATGGTGTGGTTTTTGTCTGTAGCATACTCCCTGTAGACAGTAAATACTATTAAGAACTTCATCGCTTTAAGGAGGCACATCACAAGCAGGACATCAGTAGCACCTGCAGTGGCAATTCTGAAGTGTTTGAAGTGGTACTGCCCCTGTGTTGAACTTTTCTTGAGGCCAGCAGAAGCCTTGGTCTGAGAGGAATCATTCTTTTGGACTTGTGGCAGGTATTTTCCACTTGGAAATTGCTAATCTTCTGGGAATATTTCTCAAAGCAAAGCAGGTTTCAGGACCTTTGCAATCCCAAGTTAGTACCTCTGCTTGACCAGAGCTGCTTTCAAAGGACAGCCATCTTAACAATGAAAAACTAAGGCTTTCTGTCTCTGATGTCTCCTCAACTTAGAAAATAAATTTTCTTCCCTGTTGAGATACCTTGTAAGTAGCAGATCTACTCAGGCCTCTTTATTAAATAAGCAACAACTACACTTCAGTGATCACATAGATAGTTGTCTGTGCTTTTAGCTCTGCTTTTTGTTGGTACTTATTCAGTAGAAACTCTCAACTCTTGATTAGTTCTTATTGGTAGATATTCTAAAGATAAATGGATACTTTGGAGGTTTTCAGTATCTACAAAATTCTGCTAAAACCTTATTTGGCATGTAGTGGGGGACCTTTCTTTTCATTCACTTCCTCTAAACCACCTCATTGAAGCTGGATATTTTATGGCACAGGGAAAAACTGCAGCTTCATTATTAAACCATGAAAGTCAGGTAAGGACTTTTTCTGGGGTAGAGGTAAAGCATCAGTACATTTTTTCTTAAAAACAAGATTACCAGTAGTTTTTTTTTTTAAGAAAAGTTATTAACAGTTCTGTGAGCATGGGCATATTAATTGAAGAAATTGCCAAGTTCTTGCTACCAGAAAATTAAAGCAAATTCAACAAAATACCCAGAATAAGATTCCCAATGGGAGGTGGCAGGAAAAGCAGTAGCAAGGAAAACCAAACCAAACCAAAACAAAACAAAAACAAAAACAAAAACAAAAAAAAGGACATGGTTATTTTTTCTTGATACAGTATAGACATGAAAAAAAAAATTGTAAGTAATAATAAGCAACAGTTGGATAGCAATGCAGAAAGCTTTTTAAAATTTATTTTTACCAAAGCACAGTTTATTTGGTCAGGACTGGAGAACCAGTGCATCTATGACAAGCAAGTGAACATAATGGTTATCAGTATTGCTGGAGACCACACACAGCTTGTTGGCCAAATAAAAAACAAGCATTAGGTGTAATTATGGAAAGCTTATAGAAGAAGTTACTATATTTGGTCAGTTCAACTGGTGTTTGATTGAGGGAAAAAAATGGTAGGTTGTGTTTAATTGTATTACTCATGTGATAGATATTTTGTGATAAATTTGTGTTCTATATGTTATAAACTATAAACTGTATTACAAGCAGAGAGTTTCCACCAAGATGTGAAAACCCTCCTGTTTGCCAAGACTGATTTGCAATTGTAGAGACTCCAGACAATAGCAGGGCAGGCCCAGATTAGCAACCAAAAAGGAATGGCCAAGCAGGAGATGTCTCATCCATCAAGGAAGAACCATCTGCCTCCTCCGGTGATTAACACATGATACCAATCTAGAAGAAGAGGACTCAGAAATGTCGCCATCAGCATCCAAATACTGATTTCTCAGAACCTCATTCAGGCATCCAACTCTGCCAGGAACAAGCATTCAGGACCAAGCAGCCAGAGAAAGAAAACACATGAATATGTATTTCAAATATGAACTAACAATAAAACTGCCTCAGGGGAGAAAATCTGTATAAAACCTGACCACTAGATCTAGGCAATTGTGAACGGGAGAGAACTGGTTCATTCGTGACCGTCTCTACATTCATCCAACTTCGATAACCTGGGATCAAGGTTGTCTCCTTTATTGTGGCTATTTCAGACTGTAATTATTTTTCAAGTGGCAAAATAAAATTACTTTATATTAAATTTGCTACTGGTTTTGTCCATAACAGTTGGTGCCGTGACTCGGATACAATCTCAGTGGTACGGGAGCCCATCTATTCAGGGGGCGCCCCACTGATTTCAGCGGCCTGACTGATTGGGAAACCCTGTAGAACCAATTGTATCATGAACCACTTTAGGCCAGAGCCACAATAAAAGGGGGTGGGGGTCAGATTCAAGAGCTCTCAGAGAACTCAGAGGAAGACTAGGGAGTCTTCAGGAGCTGTGGCTGTTATTTACTTGTAAAATTCTACGTGCATGAAGAGCCCACGCAAGAAAAAGGAACTGTAAGTATTGCTGGTTGAGTAGGTGTGATTGAGCGTGTGAGTTAGACGCGATATTATCATGGGGTGAGAGTGGACCCCATGGTCGCAGTTCCACTCTCCCGCAAGGGATGTGGTCCACCAAGGGGGTAGTGTCCGCAACGGGTAAAACTCATCTCATGCGTAAAGCCTGAAACTCTGGGAGTTCAGAGGATCGATCACAGAAGGTCAAAAGGGAAGGGATGTTCAGTAGAGTTTGGGAACTGGTAAACCTTTTGGCTTAGGACTCAGTGAAGTCCAAAACGAGGAGGAGGAGAGAGAAAAAGAGAGAGCTCATTACTGGCTGAAAACCTGCAGTTCAGTTCACTGAAGAGGTAAGTAGTCTGGTAATTTAGACCCCACTTAAGTTAAAAAGTTCAAGTAAGGAACTTGGTTCAGGTAGCCAAGGGAAAAACACAACACAGAATCTCTAAAAGGTAAGTGAATTTCGAAATCTAAGAAAAGATGGGACAGAAAAAGAGCAAAGCTCAGAAAAAGACACAGGGAAAACATGTTAGAAGAGGAGAGTGCCGCACTCGAAATTCCACGAGACAGTCCACTGGGAAGGATGTTAGAACACTGGGAGAATTGTCCTGAAAGGAGAAAAAGGTCCAAGGAAAAAATGATGTATTACTGTATTGAAGTTTGGGGAGGTAAGGAAATAAGGAATCATGTAATCTGGCCCAAGTTTGGTACTTTTGAGAGATGGACCTGCAGAGCTTTAAGCAATTATGTAGACAAAAAGAAATCTAAGGACAAAGAGGAAAAGGATTATGTCAGATGATGGGAAGATTCAAAGATAGGATTGTTCCCCATTAAGGCGAGAAAGGAAAGCGTGCCCCAGAGGGACACCTGAGACCCCCTAAATTATTTCCCACCCCCGTATCGTATGTCCATCCAAGCCCGAGTCCCTGCATCCGCCCCAAAGGGGCTTGTGCTTCAGCCCATACCAGCACAAGCCCCCGATGTGACAGGACTTGCCCCCCCCTTCACAATTACCACCACCATTCTCACCGCAAACTCTAGAAATTCCGTTAGTGCAGAATCCCATTTCGCCCTCCCCACTGACTTCCCCGCAAGACCTACTTCTGTTACCTTACCCCCTAGAGATTTCACCTCCGCAACCCCTGGGACTACAGTTCCCACAAGTCAGTGCGCAACCCTTGGGACTACATCCCCCACAAGCCTATGCACAACTCCCAGGACCTTCTCCTGCGCAGACATTTGTTTCCCCACCCTTGCAGCAGCCTCAGCTGGCCCCGCACCCCATAGAAACCAGAAAGAAAGTTACAGCAGGCTCATCCCCAGCCAGCAGAACGAGACATAAGACTAAAAAAGTAAATGAGGAAAATAGTGAAAAGCAAAATCTTAAAAGCAAAATCTCTTTCCCTTAAGGGAGGTACCGACGGCACCTGGAATTATTTGTTATGTTAATGTACCAATTAATACAGGGGATGTAAGAGCTTTTAAGAAAGAAATGGGTCAACTGATGGATGATCCATTTGGAGTTGCAGATAGGTTAGATGAATTTTTAGGCAATAGTATTTTTACTTTTGACAATTTAACCTCTATATTGAGGTCATTTAATAATGAAGAATGGGAAATGATATGACAAGCTGGCATTTGGGATTGGGAATGCTGAAATCCCCAGGGGGCATCAGGCGAACAGAAATGGCCCAGCCAAAATCCAGGATGGAATGCTCAATCAGAAGGTAGGCAAAATATGATAGACTTAAGGCATATTATAATCCAAGGCATACGAGAAGCAGTGCCAAGGGGGCAAAATATTAGTACGGTGTTTGGAGAATGCCAAAAGAAAGATGAAACCCCAACAGAATGGTTAGATAGGCTGTGGAAAAGCCTGCAGATATACTTAGGGACGGACCCGAATTCCCCCATCGGGGAAGTGCTCCTAAAAACCCAATTTGTGGCAAAATCATAGGAGGACATAAGGAGGAAAGTTGAGAAAATAAGTAACTGGCAGGGAAAAGGATTACAAGAATTATTGAGAGAAGCTCAGAAAGTGTATATGAGAAGAGATGAGGAGAACCAGAAAATACAGGCAATAATACTGGTTACAGCTGTCAAAGAAGTTCAGAAGCAAGAACATTCTCGAGCTGCAGTCAGAACAAAACAGGACTATAATGCTCAGAGAAGACAACTTGTTCTTCCCAGGAACAGCAGACACTCAAAGGGAACTCTCAGAGTGTTTTTATTGTAAAAAGAAAGGACACCTTAGAAAGGATTGTAAAATAAGGATCAGAGATGAAAAGATTTTTCAAGAAGATTGGGATGTCAGGGGCTTTTTATTTTAGGGACCAGGACATCGAACGAGCCCTTGATAAAGTTAAAGGTGGGTCCCCAAAAACAAGTAATAACCTTTTTGGTAGATATGGGAGCAGAAAAAAGTACAGTGCAAAAATTACCATTGGCATGCTTTTAAAGTGATGAAAAAATGATGGTAATAGGTGCAAAGGGAGATCCTTTCAAAGTACCTGTTATCAGAGGTGTAGAAATAGAATCTGAAAATAAAATTTGCCTAGGAAATCTGTTATTAGTAGAAGAAACAGACTACAATTTATTAGGAATAGATATGATTATAGCTCTAGGAATAAATTTAGCTGTAAAGGATTCACAATTAATAGTAAGGTTATACAAATTAACTACCAAAGATGAGAACAAAATTGATCCTAAAGTATAGTTTTCATTAGAGAAAGCAGGAAGACTGGATATAGACCCTATAAAAATAGAAATAGAAAGACCGGAGGACCCAATTAGAATTAAACAATATCCTATTTCTATGGAGGGGAAAAAAGGGTTGAAACCAGTGATAGATGACCTGGTGAGAAAAGGAACATTGGAACCGTGTATGTCAAGGCACAACACTCCCATCCTAGCAGTAAAAAAGGCGGATGGGAGTTACAGGTTGGTTCAAGATCTTCGAGCTATAAATGAAAGAACTAAGACCCGATTTCCAGTGGTTGCAAACCCATACACTCTTCTGAACCTAATTTCCCCAGAAGATGTTTAGTACAGTGTAATAGATCTGAAGGATGCCTTTTGGGCTTGTCCCCTAGCTGAGGAAAGTAGGGATTATTTTGCCTTTTAGTAGGAAGATCCTGAGACAAATAGAAAACAACAATTCAGATGGACTTCCCTTCCTCAGGGGTTTGTGGATTCTCCACATTTGTTTGGACAAGCTCTTGAGCAATTATCGAGTCAATTTGTGCCCATCAGAGGAACCAAATTATTACAATATGTTGATGATTTGTTGGTAGCAGGACCAAAAGAGGAGGACATAAGAGAAAGCACTATAGCACTATTAAATTTCCTAGGAAATAAGGGATTGAAGGTTTCTAAATCAAAATTGCAATTCACAGAATGTGAAGTAAAGTATTTGGGACACTGGATTTCCAAAGGGAAAAAGAAACTGGACCCTGAGAGGGTGGCAAGTATCATTGCCTTTTCTTCTCCACAAACAAAAAGGGAAATTAGGCAAGTATTGGGACTTTTGGGGTATTGCAGACAGTGGATTGAGGGATATAGTGAAAAGGTAAAATTCCTGTATGAGAAACTAACAACTGATAGATTGAAATGGACAGAACAAGATAAACAGGGATTTAAAATACTAAAAGAAACACTGGTAACCACTCCAGTGTTAAGCCTCCCTGATGTGAAAAGACAGTTTCAGTTAATTGTAGATGTTAGCAATCATACTGCTTATGGTGTTCTAACTCAGGACTGGGCAGGAAATAAAAAAATCTGTGGGATACCTGTCTAAGCTCCTGGATCCTGTAAGCAAAGGGTGGCCTACTTCCTTACGAATAATTGTGGTGGTTGCACTATTAGTAGAGGAAGCAAAAAAGGTGATATTTGGAGCCCCATTAGTAGTATATACTCCTCATAATGTGAGGAACATTTTACAGCAGAACGCTGACAAATGGCTCACAGATGCTCGGCTCCTAAAGTATGAAGCTATTTTGATTCATTCACCTGGGATGGAATTAAGAACCAGCACTGCTCAGAACCCAGCCCAGTTTCTGTTTGGTGAAACATTAGAGAAACCTGCTCACAGCTGTGCAGAGATAATAGAGCTTCAGACAAAGATAAGGCCAGATTTAGAAGAAGAAAAATTTCAAGATGGAGAGAAATGGCTTGTGGATGGGTCAGCCAGAGTTGTAGAGGGGAAGAGAAAGTCAGGATATGCAACAGTAGATGGTAAGTCAGGAAAGGTAGTGGAGTCATGGAAAGGTAGTGGAGTCAGGTCCTCTGAATGGTAGTTGGTCAGCAAAACTTGTGAATTATATGCAGTATTACGGGCATTAAAGAGGTTAAAAGGAAACAAAGGTACTATATTTACAGATTCGAAGTATACCTTTGGGGTAGCTCATACCTTTGGGAAAATTTGGGAAGAAAGGGGTTTAATTAACACTTGGGGACGGGGGCTAGTTCATAGTGAAATAATAAGACAAATTCTGGAGGCTATTAGATGTGATCGCAACACGCAAAGCAATCACACAGAGAGGAGAGATTTGCAGTGCAGAGGTGTTACCCAGAGAGAGAGAGCCCAAGGCTGAACCAAGGCTGAGAGCCTCTCTGCCTGTTTATTTCTTATTTTTTATACATTTGTGGCTCTGGTTATGGATTGGCTTCTGGAGTTATCACCTCCCAGCTGAATGGCCAGACCAACTGTCAGTTACAATTGTTTTCAGGTTAGAAATATTCAAACAAAGGACAGGGAATGAAAACCAAAGGATTTGTTTATGTTACATGTGTGAGAAAAGGCAAAAAATGCTCCTAATATTGTACAGAAGCTAAAAAGACTGACTCCATCTTATGAACAATCAAAAGGCTTTTAAAAACTCAGAAAAACCAGGGTGACAATTAGAGAGCCTAAAGAAATATCCATTATGTATGTAAAGAGACACCAGGTAGGGGTGCAGTTTCAAATTAGGGAAAACAACCTAGCAGACAAGGAAGCAAAAAGAGCAGCATTACTCATGGTAAGTATACCTGAGGTTGGGGTAAATGAGACTCAAGAGTATCCCCATGTCCTTCAAAAAGAGAAATTGAAGGATATGAGAAAATAGGAGGAAGGCTAGAGGAAGGGAGGTGGAAGCTGCCTGATGGGAGAGAAGTACTACCTAAGGACTATGCTAGAAAGATCTTAAAGAGATTGCACCAGCAGACTCAGTGGGGGGTTCAAGCCCTGGAAGATCAATTTTTAAAATTCTTTGGATGTAAAGGAATTTATGAATTAGCAAAACAAGAGGTGCACGGGTGTATGATCTGCCAAAAAGTTAATCAGGCCAGATCAAAACACAGTGCCTTGGGACGACACCCCATAGCCTATCATCCATTTGAAAGGATCCAGGTGGATTTCACTGAATTACAAAGGTAGGAAGTTATAAATTCTTATTAGTAATAATCAATAAATTAACTCACTGGGTTGAAGCTTTCCCTAGTGCCAGGGCTACAGCTCAGGCAATATCAATAATTTTGCTAGAAGAGATTATACCCCAATATGGAATACTAGATCATATAGATTCAGACCAGGGGACCCATTTTACCTCAAAAATCATAAGACAAACAGCAGAGACTTTAGGAATTCGATGGCAGTATCACACCCTGTGGCACCCACAAAGCTCAGGACAAGTAGAAAGAATGAATCAAACATTAAAAGCCCAGCTATCAAAACTAATGTTAGAAACAAAAATGTCCTGGGTAAAGTGTCTTCCTTTAGCACTTTTAAACATCAGAACTATGCCACACTCCGAAACTGGGCTGCCACCATTTCGAAATGCTATATGGGATGCCTTACAAACACAGGATGCCAGTGGGGCATCCCCAAATAGAAGACAGCCAGATTCAACCTTACCTAATAGTTATAAATAAAAACCTGCAGGACTTGAGAAAGCATGGACTGATAACTCAGAACAACCCTTTAGGGTTTGCTATACACAAAATACAACTGGGAGATGAGGTGTTAGTCAAAACCTGGAGGGAGGTCCTGCTGACACCTCATTGGGAAGGTCCTTTTCTTGTCCTCTTCACCACAGATACAGCTATTAGAACAGCAGAAAAGGGTTGGACTCACGCATCCCAAGTGAAAAAGGTCAAGCTTCAGGACTGCACCCCAGAGTGGGAAGTGTCCTCTTCTCCTGGAGACTTAAAGATCAAGTTATAGCACCACCGTAAATAACAGAAGAAGACCAGATAAGTTGCAAGGAAAAGGATTGTGAATGTTTCCCATTTATTCACTTCAAATGTGTTTTGTGTAAACAAATCTGGGTGGCCCACTGTAAAGGAGGATACAGACCTAAGGGCTTGTGTACCAAGTGTTTTGAAAAAGAGGAGGAGGAGACTATTCATCTTCTAGTGCTTGCTACTCGGGCAGGTTTACTGGAGTTAGATTCTCCAGAGTGGTACTTACTATACGAAAAAGGTATAAGGGGAAAATTGGATGCAAAGGCTGAAGTCCTTACAATTGATGCTGGAGGAGCAATAAGGTACTCTGCAGAGCTGACACCATCGAGCTATCGATGTGGGACATTTTTAAGAGGAGGTTTGCAGTTCAGACCAGCACTAGGACCCCTGAAGAATACTCCTGCTGCCAAGAAGATGGCTTACCTTGCCGCAGGCTGCTACCCCGCGGGAGAAGGCAGAGGCAGAGGAGTACACCAGTGGGGAATCCTGATGGTCCTGAGCCTAGTCATGTACCAGGAGGGAGGGTTGCATCCCAAGAATCCACTGAGGCAGAACCCTACCAATGAATGTGAGCAATGCCTGAAAGAGAAAGTTGCCACCAAAGTTATAAAATTCCAAGCTCAGTATAACTTTCAGCCACATAAGGAGAATGGGTATTATGTTTTCAACAGCACTCAATACAATTTATGTAAATTGGAAAAGAGAGTGATTTGCCACAACCCAAAAGCAATATCTAGAGATGGGCAGTCTGAGCCTATATTCAAGAGGAAAAAGGCATCCTCCCATGCAATGTACAAATGGGAGACTGGACATATGCCAACCATCCCCATATGTAGCCAATATAACCAAACAGTGTGGTTAGGAGGAAAAATGAAATCTACTTTCATAACATATTACCAAGTTAATAAGTTATGTTATGAAAAAAGTCAATTAGAAATCTGCAGCATGGGTAGAAAAATGTACTGGGTACTGGAAAGAATTTGAAACATGAAAAAGAGACTTCACTAGACAACGAACCTATCATACTTGATCTCTTTAGGAGTGATGATGATAGAATATGTTTACAATTCAATAAAACTTTTTGTTTTTCAAAGAATGAAGAAGGATTAGATCCAGAAAGTAAAATGGAATTGATAGCTCAAGAACTGAAAAGGCAAGAATCAGAAGTGAGAAACAAAAGTATGTGTCCTAGGGTAACTTTATGATGCTTGTATCCCCAAACATCTGTTCTGTTTGTGCTGTATATTGAGTCCTGTGCCTTTAAGACTGGTTCTAAGAGCAAGGAGAAGCGCAGAGTTTGTTTTGAGAAAACTGCCTGACTCCTCCACATTCTTATGCAGACGGTGTGTTCGGTGGAGGCTTGGAGAGACTGCAGGACAGAGATCTTTTTGCTTTTAGTTAGTTTCAGCTAGCTAGGGCAGAGAAGTTCCCTGGACTGTTTTTACTCCTTTTTCTAGGAACTGTTTAAACCTGCTCTGGACTGAAAGCCCACGGGAGCACCTGTGGCTCACCGGGGCCTGGACCTCGGCATTTTCCAGCAGCGCCGGAGAGACTGGGATTGATGAGAGACAGAGAGAGAGCCGAGCTCCACCCACGGCAAGGACTTTCTCAATTTGCCATCTCACTTCAGAAGGAGAGGTTTTATTGTTTCATATTATTCATTCTTTATACTTGTATGCACTTCATTTGTTTAGTAAATAGTTTTTTCCACTTTTCTCCAAAGAGGTTTTTTTACTGGACTGGTTAGAGGGAGGGGCCACTTGGGTTTGCTTCCTTAGAGGGATCCTTTACAGAGGTTTTCTCCCAAATTTGTCCCCAAACCAGGATAGGATGGAACAAGAAAGGTTAGAAACTCTGAGTGAACATTATGAACACTTGGAAAAGCAATACAGTGATTGAGGACTACCTTCCCCAAATCCAAACCTATTTATAGACCTAATGCAAGAAATTGCAATGGAGTTAGGTCTATCCAATTGCTAGATTTGTGGAGGGCTCAAGTCAGCAGAGAAGTGGCCATGGAAAGGTGAGAGTTTAGCTCCTGAACAACTTTTAAAGTGGGATAATGCCCACATTTTAAAAACTATCCAAAGACCGGAAGGGTGGATGTTAGATGAAAGAATAATTGGAACTATCTGTATAAGCAGGGAAGGCAAATATAATGAGTTGGTAGGATATACCCCCTGTATATCCACCTTAGCTGTAAAGTCAAGTGACAAAACCAAGATTTGGCAACCAGAAACCCCAGCTGGGTACTGCAGCCGGGAGGAAAAAGAAACCTGTGAATGGTTTGATTCAACTGGGTTATGTTGGCATAAGGTTTACGGAGCTAACCCTTACCAGTCCCTGGAAGGTCTGAGAGAATATTGGAAAGAACCAGAAAAGGTGAATGTGAGATGGAGAGCGCCTGATGGTATATATTGGATATGTGGAAAGAAAGCCTATAGTGAATGTGATAAATGTCTAAAGATTAATTCATGTGGAATATGTCTGTATTTTAATACACCCATATAAAGTATAAGTTGTACAAGTTCAAATAAAAATCTGTAAGATATTTTAAGGGTAATTCATGCAAGTTTATATCCTGTAAACCTAAAAGTCATACAAACCTAAAAGTCATACAGGGAAGGGACGAAATATTTCTGCTGGCAGCACAAAACCCCAGACCGGGGACATGGGGATGGGAAAGGAATGTCAGCGACATGCCTCTGCCAGGAAACCCTGAAAGGAACACAAAAGCCACGGAAAGAGCAGATGAGCTACTCAAGAATCAATGATTACATCAGATATGTATCTCACATGCTTCCTCCGGACATTAACATATCTCCCTGGATCTCATCGGACTCTCCTAGACATTATCATGTCAGTGACACACCTGGGCTCAACTATTAAGGCCATTGTTAACCCCAGAAAAACTATTCAAGACTCCTAGACCCGAGCATGAATAATCAATTAAGCCGCCGCGGACGAGGACTGCATCGGAACCGCGTCTCTTCTCTGCTATCCAGTGTATAAAAAGGGACGGCTTCAGACCAAAAATATGAACTTGGGGGATAGCAGACTGGCAGAGTTTGTTATCAGAGTTCACCCACTGCCGTGCCTGGGCTCGACACTGTCCTTTTAATTGTGGCTGTCCGAGACTGTTATTTTTGTCTCTCAATAAAATTCTAAATTTTTGATTTCTGAAATTTGGTCTATCTTATTTATAACAGTGAATTACCCAGAAAGTGGAAAGGGTCCTGTACTTTAGGAATGATTCAGCCTCTTTTCTTTACATTACCAAGGGCAAAAAGCAATTTATTCGGTGTCCCTCTGTATGAAACACTAAATAGACAAAAAAGAGGATTAAAAAATGAACTTCCTATGGCAGGCAGAGACCAGAGATGGGGAGAGGAGGAATGGCCAGCAGAGAGAATTATAGAATATTATGGTCCTGCAACCTGGGCAAATTATGGAAGTTGGGGTTTGTTAGGAAAATTAATCCACGAACACCAGCGGTTTATGTCCAAAAAGGAGACAGAGGTGTTCTTTAGAATAAAGGGAGAGGCCATGGGGCATTTCCCCTGGGGTCTCTCAGTTTTTCGGAGGATGCAGCCTCCTTTTTATCCTAATTTCCTGGCCGCATTTCCCTCTCTCTTTCCCCATTGGCTGAGGTACTTGAGAGTTACAAACTTCCCAAAATGCCTAAGACCTAAGATTCCCCTTTTAATGTATAACTACCTGCTAATTTTTAATTTTTATGGGATTTATGGGTTTTCCCCATTGTATGCTTTCATCTTTCAATATTCAATTTCATTTACAAACAAACCTACAGTTTGTTTGTAAAGGCAAGTATCTTATTTTCCATTCATCAATCAGTAGAATCCTTCCCATTGTTTCTCTTATCTCTCAGTGCTAGTTTTATCTACTAGCAGACTTGGGGCTTGTTTGTAAAGACAAATCTCATTCCTCTCAGGTTGCAGAACTCCTATCTATCTATTAAATAGACTAATAAGACTCCAAGCTGTGGTAGAGATTGTTTCAAATCATACCTTAGATGCCCTAAAGCTGCTGGCCAGAAAACACTCCCAGTTGAGGGCATTCATATATCAAAATCGAATAGCCTAAGATTACCTATTGGCAGAAGAAGGGGGAGTTTGTGAGAAATTCAATGAATCAGAATGCTGTATAGAAATAGATGACTATGAGGAAACCATCAGCGACCTAGCAGCAGAGTTTAAAAAGGTAGTCCATGTACCTGTGCAGAAATGGAATTCTATCCTACAGGCCTCTTGGTGGGACCAGTTGTTTGGACAAGGTGCCTGGTAGAAAAAAGTAGCATTCTTTGTATTATGTTCTGTTGCTGGAATAATATTTCTGCCTTGTTTAATACCTTGTCTCATTCGACAGATCCACTCTGTAGTCCAGGGCATGCAGATTGCAGCCCTGCCCACAGATCCCGAACTCGTTTTTGGAAAAACTGGCCAGAACCCTAAGATATCCAAAATAATGAAACTAGAGGAAAAGAAGGAAGCTAATAAAGCAGCAGAAGCTTTAGAAAATTTGAGAGAAGAATAAAGAAAGAAAATGCTGTCCACCAAAAATACTGTGAGATATCACAAGGAGAATGGGATGACTATAGCAAATTTGAGGATAGCTTATCATCATTCTAAAATGTAAAAAAAAAAGGTATTGTTAGTAATATAGTAGAATACAGAAGGTAGAAAAGTTTATTAAAAATGTTAAGAAGAAAACACAAATTTAATATGTTTATAAAAGAGGTGGAGGACTGTGATAGATATTTTGTGATAAATTTGTGTTCTATATGTTATAAACTATAAACTGTATTACAAGCAGAGTTTCCACCAAGATGTGAAAACCCTCCTGTTTGCCAAGACTGATTTGCAATTGTAGAGACTCCAGACAATAGCAGGGCAGGCCCAGATTAGCAACCAAAAAGGAATGGCCAAGCAGGAGATGTCTCATCCATCAAGGAAGAGCCATCTGCCTCCTCCGGTGATTAACACATGATACCAATCTAGAAGAAGAGGACTCAGAAATGTCGCCATCAGCATCCAAATACTGATTTCTCAGAACCTCATTCAGGCATCCAACTCTGCCAGGAACAAGCATTCAGGACCAAGCAGCCAGAGAAAGAAAACACATGAATATGTATTTCAAATATGAACTAACAATAAAACTGCCTCAGGGGAGAAAATCTGTATAAAACCTGACCACTAGATCTAGGCAATTGTGAACGGGAGAGAACTGGTTCATTCGTGACCGTCTCTACATTCATCCAACTTCGATAACCTGGGATCAAGGTTGTCTCCTTTATTGTGGCTATTTCAGACTGTAATTATTTTTCAAGTGGCAAAATAAAATTACTTTATATTAAATTTGCTACTGATTTTGTCCATAACATTCAGGTAATTTATTGATGATTGCAAGGGGACAGGGACAATTTTTAGTGGCTCTTGCATGTAGGGTTATACCAAATTACTGCCCACAAAAAGGTATGAGATTAGTACAAGGTAGGCATAAAGATAACTGACATTGCATAATACCTTTTTTTTTTTTTTTTTTTTTTTTTTTAATTGAGAGCATGTTTTTTTAACACCCAGCATAGTTTGTCCTTTCTTCATGTTTGTGGGGTTTTGTGTGGTTTTGTGTGGTTTTGTGTGGTCTGTGGAGGGCTGGGTTGGTGATTTGGTGAGTGTGTTATTAGGGGACAGACAGCAGTGCAGGAATGTGCCTGAGTGTGGCAGTTTACGGTCACTAAAGTAATGATGACCCTAACTTGAAACGACAGAGGCTGTTGTTTCATTTTTCAGGTTGCTTAACTTCCATTCAATTCCAATAAAGGCAGTGTGTAAAGGACACAAAACATTATCCTAGAGGAAGGGGATCAAAAGCTTGGAAATCGTAAAATGAAATACTCTGATTACCAAATTTTTTTTTTTTTTTTTTTGACAACAAATAAACGCCCTATCACCACCACCATATTGATAGGCTCAGTAATCCTGTTTTGCTGTGATGAGGTGCTAGCAGTTTGGGGAGAGAAACCAGAAAATGGTCAGCTGGAGAAGGCTCCTGTCCAGCATTTGTAGTGCCTGACCTTGTTAGTGGCCGTGCTCAGAGCTGCACCCAAACCTACCAATCAGTTCTCCATTCTGAAAGAGAGCAGGATGGCAGGACTTGTGCCACCTCCTCCAGTTAACCAGAAGATCAACCTCCTCGTACCTGCAAGGGTGAGGAGAAACATGTGTGCCCGCTGCTGTCTTCTAACATGCACTATGCAACCCATGCTGTGAGGGCAGGTACTCACCTTAAGAGACCTGCTGCTGGAAGATGAGCTGATCCCAGATGATGCCCACATCCATCTGGAAGGAGGTGTACCTGCCAGGGTGGCACTTGCAGTGAATCCACTCTGCAGATGGTCACAGCACTTCCCAGTGCAGTCCAGGCACGAGCTAGAATCTTCGTTCCAAAAACAAAGAACAAATGCATGAAAGTAAATTAAAAAACAAAACAAAACAAAACAAAACAAAACAAAACAAAACAACCAAACCAACCAACCAACCAAACAAAAAAAACCCAAAAACCAAAAAAAACCAAGCCACCCCCCCCCCCCCCCAACCTGAAAACACCATAAAAGCTAAAATGTTATCACTTGTTGGAATCCTAGAAACTTAGAATTTGGGGCTTTGGTATATAGTGGTACATGTGAGTCAAGATGGAGGATTCTGGGTGTTGTCTAAGTCCTTCTTCATGGGTTTGGGTAGTTTTCTGTAACTGGGTGAAAAAGGTCTGCATTGCAGGCCTTGGATGGTGATTGTTGAGTCAAAAGTATAAATAATATAGGTGTCATCTCATTATTGGGGGACTATCACTTAAATAACCTTGGAAAGAGTTAGAAGAGCTCCATTTTACCTTCATTTTCTAAGAGCTCACTGTGCGTGAGCCTGTAAATACTGTATATAGATAAGACATAATAAATGTTCCAAGTCCACACTAAAGCTTGGTATTTCCCAAGTATTATTCATCCTGACCCTGGCAGAGAAGAAAAGAAGCCAAAACCTTTACAATTACTGTATCACGGGCCTGAGGAAGACCCAACCTATTGTCTGCATGGAATACAGGTGGGGAAAAAAATCTTGCCTTTGCCTTTCCTAGTCCTTCCTCAAGAGCCTGCAAAGCAAACCTGCTGTTGTATGGATTCAGAACTCCTGCCTCTGCTATCCCCAGTGGTAGAGGTTTTTGTTAGACTCCCCCCACTCATGCAAAGGTGGATAGTGCAAGTGGTCAGCAAGGCCAAGAACCAGCTCCCCTTCCACAACATTCATACCCTGCACCAAAAAGAAAAAAAAAATAAAATCCTGGCAACTGGCTGAAAAGTTATTTCCACCCCACCACAGCAAACCAGGGCATCTCCAGTTCCCAACCAGGCTGGACTATGCAATGCCTGGGATCAAGGATCATTCCCCTCTCACTGGGTGTAGAATCAACCTTGATTTCAGCTGGATGTAGACTGTCCTCAAGGAAAGTACTGCAACCAGAGTCAATCAGCTTTCCCAGCTGGTGGCCAAGCCAAGGATGGTTGCAGAACAGGATCCCACAGTTGTAGTCAGGTTGCAGGGAGACCATGATGTCAGGGATCTGCAGTGCGGATGCATCCCCTTTTCTGGTCCATGGAAATTTCACTGGACTGCCATGGCTTCTCAAATACCATGGAGAGTGCTTAGCCACTTCTGGAACTTCTCCCAGGACTAGCAGAAGCATCTCAACAGCTTTGATCCCTACTCTGTGCTATGGTTGCAGGGAAAGTCTGATTTTATTGGCTCCTTAATGCCATGAGATGTGTTACTTGCTGGATCTGACTGTGCAGAGAGATGGATTTTTGCCATCTCCTTGAGCAGGTGAATGTGCTGCAGCCAAGAATGGTTGAAAAGGTCTTTCAATGACAGCCTGTCCAGAGGACAAGTGGATAAACACAACTTGACAAGGTGCTGGCACTCTGGAGAGAGAAACCAAAAAGCTGCTGATCAATGGTCTCCTCTTTTCAAGGGTTTACAGCACACAGGCTTCTAATCAATTCTGTTTTGGAGAGCGGGATGGTAGGACATGTTCCAGCTCCTCCAGGGGAGGATTGATTTCCTCATGGGAAATCAATCTCCTCTTACAGTTGCAGGAACAGGACGCTCGTATGCCTCCTGTAATCTCCCAATACTGATATTCCTCCTGTGATGCAAAAGCCAGGAACCAGCTCAGGATACCCATGGCAGGAAGAAGATAATAGCACAGAATAATGTCCTCATCTCCGTTGAAGGGATGGAACCTGCAGACCATGTCATAGACCAGAATGCCCAGGGACCAGATCATCATTGGTGTCCATGGTAGCAGTGGAAGATTATCCTCGTGTCAGGCAAGATGTACACCTGCTTTCCTGTGGGATACAGATGGAGCTCATCAGATGCACACTGCCCTTACTTGGCATCCCTGAGGATGCAGCGACTGCACTGGGGGCATACAGTGTGACCTGCTGCCTTCTTGCCAGCACCTGACTCTTGTTGGCAAACTTTAGGTTGTGAAAGGAAGCCCCTGATGCTGAAAGAGGGCTGAGTGAGCCCCGAGAAGGCCCAACCTAATGCAAGGAAATCACCCATGCAGGAGTATGGAAAACTGCCTTATATCTGCTCCCACCCCTGCATTTGTCAAGAAAAATATCATAGGCCAAGGCAGAAGAGGGGGGTAAAGCATCACAAGCCCTTCCATGCCTGCAAATTAAAGTGGCCAGCACAAAGGTTTTGCAAACCTGCCTCTGCTACCCTCCACAGGTTGTTTTTGTTGGGCTTGTTCCCTCCACACCAGTCCAACTGGCTCCCATTTCACAAAATCCATCTCCACCCACCCTCCATGAAAAAAGAAACTTGAAGAATTATTCCCACCCCAGCAGAAGCTGCCCTAGTGCGGGCTTACCTGAAAACTAAGTGTACAGCATGGCCTTTAGATTTGTGCCTCAATTGAAGTTGATCAGCTTCACCTCACTTGTGGCTGCGTTGAAGATGATGTTCTCAGCCTTGATGTTGCAGTGCAGGCCCCCATGGCTGGTGTGGGGAAGACCATTAGGGTTACAGGCCTGTAGTTTCCAGGATATTCCTTCCAGCCCTTGTTGTAGGTAGGTGTCATATTTGCCAGCTTCCTGTCAGCTGGGACCTCCCCAGTTATCTAGGAATTACATAAATGATTGACGTTGGTTTAGTGAGCTCTTCCATCACCTCCCTCAGTACCCTTGAGTGGATCTCATCTGCCTCCATACAGACTCAGGAATGTCTAACTCAGCAAGTTGCTGGCCATTCTCTCCTGAATTACGGGAGATTCATTCTACTCCTACCCTGCTTCTGTTCTTGTCTTCCAGTGAGGGGTAGGGTACCTGAAAGGACAATGGGTCTTGCTATTAAAGACTGAGACAAAGAAGGTATTAAGTATCTCATCCTTTTAAACTGTTTCCTCCCACATCCAATAAGGGAGGGAAAGTTTCCTTAGCCCTCCTTTGTTGCTGGTGTATTTGTAAAAACTTTTTTTTTTTTTTTTTTTTTTTTTTTTTTTTTTGTAGTCTGTTATGATAGAAGCCAGATTAAGTTCTACTTGGGCTTTGACCCTTCTAATTTTCTCCCTGCATCCTTGTACTCCTCATGAGTTGTTAAACCATCTTCCTGAGTTCCAGCCAATGCTCTTTATTCAGCCAGGCCAGTATTTTTTTTTTTTCCATGGTTCATCTTTCAGTACATGGGGGATAGCCTGGTCCTGTGCCCTTAAGATTTCCTTCTGGAAGAACATCCACCCTTTCTGGAATCCTTTGCTTCCTAAGGACTGCCTTCCAAGAGATTACATCAACCAGTGTCCCAAACTGGCTGAGGTCTGCCCTCCAGAAGTCCCAGGTAGCATTTCTGCTCATTGCTTTCCTAAATTCTTCAAGTAACGAAAACTCTGTATAATTTCATGATTACTGTGCACAAGGTAGTCTCCAGCCGTCACATCACTCACCAGTCCTTCGCTGTTTACAAACAGCAGGTCCACCAAAGCCTTATCTAGTTGGCTCACTTACCATCTTCTGGTAGAAATAATGTTTGTTCTTTTTCATTTTAGAAATGTCCCATAAAATGATGATTGGCCAATAGAGATGGCCTTTCTTATCATGTTGGAAGTAGTACTTTCATTGTTTTTAATGGATTTGAAGTGTCTAGGATGACTTGATTCTGAGTATTTGTGTCTCTCAGGTCTACTTTTTTGCCAGGATTGGTGTTTGCTGTTGAAGCTGGTAGTAAATGCATTACAAAGATAGCTGATGGTGAATCAGTATGGCTTCAGTGATTCCTTTAAGTGGACTCTGCCAGGTTCTGTAGTCCAGTCTGGGCACAGTGCAGCCAGTGCACGATTTTCCTCCCCTGTTTTATCTGTGTAAACACCTCTATCTAAGGCTCTAATAAAAGGACTTCACAGTGGTTCGTGTATTCTGGATTACACACATGGGAGAAACACTGACCAGATATTCTCAAGAGGTCAAAAGAAGACCGAAGTTAACTGGCAAACTAAAAAGTCAGTGAAATTTGGCAAAAGATTTAGTACAATATCCAACCAACATAAAACACTGCTCAAAACATTAATTTGGCCCATTCAATTTAGCAAATTTCAAACTCATTCAATGTTAAGTTACTCAAAATATTTCAAGAAGAGGGAATTAAAAAGAAAAAAGACAGAAAATATATAGGAAGGCACACATATAAAAGACAGAGAGAAGCCAGCTCCCAGGTTCTAGCAGCATTCAGATACAAACTCCAAGAGGAAGGTAGGGTCAAAGTGTGTGCTGGCCTCATTTTGAGCCTCAGATATCCCTTGGCCTTCCTGGACCTTCCCCACAGGTGGGACTTCATTTGACCACTGGGATAGGCAAGACCGGAGTACGGCCTCCCATGTGCTGATGATTGGCAGACACTGTGGGGCTAGGGTACAGGCACAAGAGTGGGGCAGTTCACTGTCTTACAAGGGCAAGGGCTGATCCACCCCACCTCCCCCCCCCCCTCCCCCCATGCATCCCAAAATACCTAGAGGCATCAGTATTTTCACTGTATTAGCCAGCCTGTCAGCTCTGATTTGGCTATCCAGCTGGAGTAGAAAATCAGTTGTCACAGTGACAAATGTTGTTTGAGACACAGAATCTGCATTCTGCTTCAGTTTGGTGCTGCTCTGGCTTGCTATGAAGACTGTGAGAGATGCTGTGCTTTGAGGCATGGGTAAGAGGGTATTTTAAAGCTAGAGTCTCTGCAGAAGTCATCTTCCCTGCTTTGCTCTGATGGGCTTGATGCATTTGTCTCTAATGAAATGTAACTTCAAAACACCAAGGAGAAACCCTCTATTTGTGATTTGACTCTGTTAATACAGTAGTAGGGGATGTGTTAGAGGAATATCTATTAAACTGTTTTAAGGATGTGCAGCACTGGCTGATTTTTATTTGTCTGTTTGTCTGCTACATTTTGAAGTATCCTCTTCTATTGTGAGGCTATGAAGAGACAAGTGCATCCTGGGGTGTGGAAGGGGCTTCAGCTGGTCAGTAAGCCTGAAGTGTAAGTTAGCTGAATAAGAAACTGATGACAGCCGTGTTTACCCTGAAAGAAATTTCAACAAGGTCATTGGCATGGAAACCAGGGAGAGAAGGAGGAGAGCAAGTACACATCAGCCCGCATGCTCGCCTTGCTGCAAATATTTAAAACATGCACAATATCATCAGAATCTCAGTAAGTATCGATAGAAGAAAAGTGCTAAAGGAGTATGTTTCCTGCCTAGAACAAATGAAAACTCACATGGAATTTTCACTGAGCAAGTCGATATTAGGAAACATACTCAGTAAGAGCAGTGGGCTCTGTTCTCGAGGAAAAATAGAACTTGTATATGTTTACAGCACTAACATGGAAAGAGAGCAAGCAGACAACATGCTGTACTTGTGGCAAACATGCTGTGCTTGCTGCAAACATGGAAAACAGACACCATGTCAATATAATCACAGGAAGCATTGATAGAAGCAGAGAAATGCTGCAGGAGCATGTTTCCAGGTTAGAACGAGTGAAAAAGTCACATGGGATTTGCAATGTGCAAACCAATGATCAGAAGCGTATACAGCGAGAACTGTGTGACCCGTTCTCGCAAAGCAGAGCTTCTTCAACTTTACAGTTTCTAACAGGGAAAGAGAGCAAGCAAACAGCAACCCACATGCTCTGATGTCTGCAAATATGGAAAACACACACATATCCATAAGAATCTCAGCAAAAACTGATAACAGTAGGACAGTTGCAGACGTGAAGGACTTCCTTGTTAGAACAAGTGAAAAATTAAGTTTAGCTGTGAACAGTGCAAATGGATGAACAAAAGCATACAAAGCGAGAGCTGTGTGCACTGTTTTCGTCGCAAAAGAAAGCTTCTACATCTTTACACCTTCTAACATGGAACCAGAGCAAATAGATAGCAACCCGCATGCTCTGCTTGCTGCAAACATGGAAAACAGACACCCTAGCATCAGAATCTCAGAAATAACGGAGAAAAACAGAGAAATGCTGCAGGAGCATGTTTGCTTGCTAGAACAAGGCGAAAACTCGCATGGGATGTGAAGTGGGCAAACCGACAAACAGAAGCAAAACAGGGAGAGCTGTGCGCACTGTTCTCACAAAGCAGAGCTAGTTCAACTTTAGAGCTTCTAACATGGAAACCAAGCAAGCAGAGAGCAACCCACTTGCTGTACTTGTTGCAAACATGGAAAACAGGCACCCTATCATGAGAATCTCAGCAATCACTGCGACAAGGAGAGAAATGCTGAAGGAGCATGTCTACTTACAAGAACAAGCGAAAACTACACATGCGCTTTGCACAGTGCAAACCGATGAAAAGAAGCATACACAGCGAGAGATGTTAGCATTGCTCTCTCAAAGCAGAGCAAGTTCAACTTTACAGCTTGTAACATGAAAAACAAGCAAGCAGAGAGCAAGCCAATTCCTGTACTTGTTGCAAACATGAAAAACAGACACCATAGCGTCAGAATCACAGAAATGACTGCTAGAAGCAGAGAAATGCTGCAGGAGAATATTTGCTTGCTAGAAGAAGTGAAAAACACACATATTCTGTGCACAATGCAAAACCAATGAAAAGAAGCATACACAGCAAGAGCTGTACGCACTGTTGTCGCACAGCAGAGCCACTTCAACGTTACAGCTTCTAACATGGAAACAGAACAAGCAGACACCAGCAGATATGCTGTACTTGTTGCAAACATGGAAAACAGACACCCTATCATCAGAATCTCATTAATCACTGTGAGACGCAGAGAAATTCTGCAGGAGCATGTTTGATTGCAATAACACGCGAAAAATACACAAGGGCTTTCCACAGTGCAAACTGATGAAAAGAAGCACACACAGCGAGAGCTGTGCGCACTGATCTCACAAAGCAGAGCAAGTTCAACCATAGAGCTTGTAACATGAAAACCAAGCAAGCAGAGAGCCAGCCACTTGCTGTACATGTTGCAAACATGGAAAACAGACCCCCTAGCATCAGAATCTCAGAAATCACGGCTAGAAGCCAAGAAATGCTGCAGGAACATGTTTGCAGCCTAGAACAAGTGAAAAACATGCATATGCTGAGAACGTTGCAAAACCGACGAAAAGAAGCATACACCGCGAGAGCTGTGCACACGGTTCAGGCAAAGCAGAGCTAGATCAAATATAGAGCTTGTAACATGAAAAGCAAGCAAGCAAAGAGCAAGCCACTTGCTATACTTGCTGCAAACATGGAAAACAGACCCCCTAGCATGAGAATTTCAGAAATCACTGCTAGAAGCAGAGAAATGCTGCAGGAGCATGTTTGCTTGCTAGAAGAAGTGAAAACCACACATCTGCTGTGCACAGTGCAAAACCGATGAAAAGAAGCAGCCACAGAGAGAGCTAACGGCACTGTTCTCGCAAAGCAGAGCAAGTTCAACCACACAGCTTGTAACATGAAAACCAACCAAGCAGAGAGCCAGCTACTTGCTGTACTTGTTGCAAACATGGAAAACAGACCCCCCTAGCATCAGAATCTCAGAAATCACTGCTACAAGCAAAGAAATGCTGCATATATGCTATATTTATTGCAAACATGATAACCAGGCACCCTAGCGTCACAATTACAGAAATCACTGCTAGAAGCAGAGAAATGCTGCAGCAGCATGTTTGCTTGCTAGAACAGGTGAAAAACACACACATGCTGTGCACAATGCAAAACCGATGAAAAGAAGCACACAGAGCGAGAACTGAGTGCACTGTTCTCGCAAAGCAGAGCAAGTTCAACTTTAGAGCTTGTAACATGAAAACCAAGCAAGCAAAGAGCAAGCCACTTGCTGCACTTGCTGCATACATGGAAAACAGACCCCCTAGCATCAGAATTTCAGAAATCACTGCCAGAAGCAGAGAAATGCTGCAGGAGCATGTTTGCTTGCAATAACATGCGAAAAATACGCAAGGGCTTTGCACAGTGCAAACCGATGAAATGAATAATCCACAGCGAGAGCTGTGCGCACTGTTCTCACAAAGCAGACCTAGTTCAACTTTACAGCTTTTTACATGAAAACCAAGCAAGAAGCGAGCAACCCATTTGCTGTACTTGTTGAAAACATGGAAAACAGACCCCCTAGCATCAGAATCTCAGAAATCACTGCCAGAAGCAGAGAAATGCTGCAGGAACATGTTTGCAGGCTAGAACAAGTGAAAACCACACATCTGCTGTGCACAGTGCAAAACCGATGAAAAGAAGCACACAGAGCGAGAACCGAGTGTAGTGTTCTCGCCAAGCAGAGCAAGTTGAACTTTACAGCTTGTAACATGAAAACCAAGCAAGCAAAGAGCTACCCACTTGCTGCACTTGTTGCAAACATGGAAAACAGACCCCCTAACATCAGACTCTCAGAAATCACTGCTAGAAGCAGAGAAATGCTGCAGGAGCATGTTTGCAGGCTAGAACAAGTGAAAACCACACATCTGCTGTGCACAGTGCAAAACTGATGAAAAGAAGCACACAGAGCGAGAACTGAGTGCACTGTTCTCGCAAAGCAGAGCAAGTTCAACTTTACAGCTTGTAACATGAAAAGCAAACAAGTAAAGAGCTACCCACTTGCTGCACTTGCTACAAACATGGAAAACAGACCCGCTAACATCAGAATCTCAGAAATCACTGCCAGAAGCAGAGAAATGCTGCAGAAGCATGTTTGTTTGCAATAAAATGCGAAAAATACGCGAGGGCTTTGCACAGTGCAAACGGTTGAAAAGAATAATCCACAGCGAGAGCTGTGGGCACTCTTCTCACAAAGCAGAGTTAGTTCAACTTTACAGCTTTTTATATGAAAACCAAGCAAGAAGCGAGCAACCCATTTGCTGTACTTGTTGAAAACATGGAAAACAGACCCCCTAGCATCAGAATCTCAGAAATCACTGCCAGAAGCAGAGAAATGCTGCAGGAACATGTTGTTTGCTAGAACAAGTGAAAACCACACAGATGCTGCGCACAGTGCAAACCGATGTAAAGAAGCACACAGAGCGAGAACTGAGTGCACTGTTCTCGCAAAGCAGAGCAAGTTCAACTTTACAGCTTGTAACATGAAAAGCAAGCAAGCAAAGAGCTACCCACTTGCTGCACTTGCTGCAAACATGGAAAACAAACCCCCCTAGCATCAGAATTTCAGAAATCACTGCTAGAAGCAGAGAAATGCTGCATGGCGGTGTATGCTCGCTAGAAGAAGTGAAAACCACACATCTGCTGTGCACAGTGCAAAACCGATGAAAAGAAGCATCCACAGCGAGAGCTGTGCGCACTGTTTTCACAAAGCAGAGCAAGTTCAACCATACAGCTTCTAACATGAAAAACAAGCAAGCAAAGAGCTACCCACTTGCTGCACTTGTTGCAAAGATGGAAAACAGACCCCCTAGCATCAGAATCTCAGAAATCACTGCTAGAAGCAGAGAAATGCTGTAGGAGCATGTTTGCAGGCTAGAACAAGTGAAAACCACAGATCTCCTGTGCACAGTGCAAAACCGATGAACAGAAGCACACAGAGTGAGAACTGAGTGCACTGTTCTCGCCAAGCAGAGCAAGTTCAACTTTACAGCTTGTAACATGAAATCCAAGCAAGCAAAGAGCTACCCACCTGCTGCATTTGTTGCAAACATGGAAAACAGACCCCCCAGCATCAGAATCTCAGAAATCACTGCGAGAAGCAGAGAAATGCTGCAGAAGCATGTTTACTGGTAAGAACAAGTGAAAACCACACATCTGCTATGCACAGTGCAAAACCGATGAAAAGAAGCACACAGAGCGAGAACTGAGTGCACTGTTCTCGCCAAGCAGAGCAAGTTGAACTTTACAGCTTGTAACATGAAAAGCAAGCAAGCAAAGAGCTACCCACTTGCTGCACTTGTTGCAAACATGGAAAACAGACCCCCTAGCATCAGACTCTCAGAAATCACTGCTAGAAGCAGAGAAATGCTGCAGCAGCATGTTTGCAGGCTAGAA
>JANEHK010000197.1:62827-99668 GCA_025960845.1 Tachycineta bicolor | reverse complement strand
GGGGGGGGTCCCACGTGGCGATCGCCCGGTATCGGAGGGCAGAGGGGCCATATCGGGTTTGGGGATCGCAGGAGAGCCGGGGAAGGAAACGCGGGATCACCGGAGCGGAGAAAACAGAGAGGGGTGATCACGGAGCCCGGGGACCCCTGGCACCCTGGAGTGATGGGGGAGCCTGGAGATGAGTGGGGTCCGGGCCCCCCGAGACTGAAAGGGGCGCTGAGTTCTACAGCTGCACTTGGGCAGCGAGACCATCAAACCGAACGCACTCAGCCTGTGTTTTCCCCCCCCAAACCAGGATTTCCCATTCCCAAACTCTGGCCCGGTGGAGGAGGAGGAAGCCGCGAGGAAGAGGGCCCAGGAGCCCCAGGCAGGTGAGGAAGAAGTCAGTGCCCCTTTGCCCCTCTCTCCTGGTCCATCTCCCAGCCCAGCCTGGCCCCCGGCTGCAGGACAACCCTGCTGCCAACGCTGCCCTTCCAGGGATGCTCTGGGGTGATGTCGTTCCCCTTGGCTCTGGCACGGAGGCAAATCCCATACTCCCCTTGTCTTTCCTCCCCCAGACAAAGAGCTCATGATGGAGACCAGGGAGGACAAATCCCTATTGCAGAACCTCGAGGAAAAGGCTGTTTTGAGCGGCTCCACAGCACAGGAATCCAACAGGGAGGAAAAGCCCCAGAGATACCAAACGAGGGGCTGCAAACGCAGATCACAGGGATCTGAGGAGGAAAGGTCCACCCCTGGCAGGGGAGGTGGCCAGAGATGTGGCCAGAGCACGGAGCTGGGCATGCCTGAGCAGCTTCATGATGGGGAGAAGCCTCACAAGTGCATGAAGTGTGGGAAGAATTTCAGCAAGAGATACTTCCTGATCTGTCACTTGAGAATCCACACGGGGGAACGGCCCTACAAGTGTGGGGAATGTGGGAAGAGCTTCAGGCAGAGCTCTTACCTAATGAAACACCAGAGGACCCACACAGGGGAGAGGCCATACGAGTGTGGGGAGTGTGGGAAAAGATTCAGCCAGAGCTCTGATCTGATCATCCACCAGAGGATCCACACTGGGGAGAGGCCCTACAAGTGTGATCAATGCAAGAAGAGGTTTCCGACCTGCTCCCGTCTCCTCCTGCACCAGCGGATTCACACGGATGAGAGGCCCTTCTGCTGCCCCGACTGCAGGATCCGCTTCAGGCAAAAGACTCACCTCATCAGCCACCAGCGCATCCACACTGGGGAGAGGCCCCACAAGTGTCCCAAGTGTGGGAAGAGCTTCAGGCATAGTTCCAACCTGATTGCCCACCAGAGGAGACACACAGGGGAACGGCCTCACAAGTGTAGGGAGTGTGGAAAGAGCTTCATCCAGAGCTCTGACCTGATCAACCACCAGAGGAGCCATACTGGGGAACTGCCCTATGAGTGTGGAGAGTGTGGGAAGAGCTTCAGATTGCGCTCCGGCCTGACTGTCCACCAGAGGAGACACACTGGGGAGAATCCCTACCAGTGTGATCAATGCAGGAAGACATTTCCAACCACCTCCTATCTCCTTAAGCACCAGCGGATTCACACAGATGAGAGGCCCTTCCGCTGCCCCGACTGCAAGAAGGGCTTCAAGCGAAACTCCGCCCTCATCAGCCACCGACGCATCCACACCGGAGAGAGGCCCTATGAGTGTCCCGAGTGTGGGATGAGCTTCAGCCATAGCTCCACCCTGACTACCCACCAGAGGAGACACACAGGTGAACGGCCCTACGAGTGTCCCGAGTGTGGGAAGAGCTTCTCACAGAGCTCAATCCTGATCATCCACCAGCGGATTCACACTGGAGAGAGGCCCTATGAATGTCCCAAGTGTGGCAAGAGCTTCTCAAGCAGCTCAGCCTTGACCCAACACCAACGGAGGCACCTCTGAGGGAAGCCCTGTCAGTGCTCTGACTGCAGGAAGAGCTTCATGTTCTGTTCCAACTCCATCCACCATAGCAGGAACCGCACTGCATGATCCCCAGTGACCCCCAGTGGGTAGAGCCCTGGTGATCTGTGGTGCCGGTGATCCGTGTTGGGAACACACCTGGCTGGGGGCTCCACATCCTCCTGGCTCCCTGTGGCCTGGATTTTGTTTTCCTTTCTCTTTGTCCTTTCAAAACACCCTAAAACGGGGTAGAAATAAAGATGTTGAACTATGACGTGGACAACAACATGGGGAGTTCTTCCAGGGGATGTGGGGGATGCTGTGTGCAAGGGAGTTGAGGGTTCCTGGCAGGGACTTGGGGATTGCTCAGGGCTTTGGTCTCCCCAGGCCGAATTGTTCTGGCTGCGCTGGGAGACCCTGGCACAGGTTCCGGGGCAGCAGTTCAAGAACCCCCTGCACTGGAACTGTCCTCATTTTCCCCTGTCTTGGTTCCCAGTGTTCCCTGTCCAGGATTCCCTTCTCCCTGCTGTCATTTCCCTTCCCCCTACTCGTTCCTGTGTCACCCCTTTCCTGGTTCCATCCTACTCCCATTGTAGTTTGGATGCCATTCCCAGTCCCATTCCCTGTCCCATATTCTCTAGATGCCATTCCCATATTCCCAGTACCATTCTTATATTCCTGGTCCCCCTGCTAGTCACTCATTTCCATTTCTGTCCTGTTCCCATATTCCCAGACCCATTACTGTATTCCCATTTCTGATCCCGTTCTCATCTTTTAAATCCCTATCCCATGTTCTCTCTCCGGTTGTGGTTTCCATTATCCCGGTCCCATTCCTGGTCCCTGTCCCGTATTCCCAGACTCATTCCCGGTCCCTGTCCCCTCTCACCGGACACTGCTGCCATTGCTCCAGCGACCCCCAGCCCTCACCTGATCAGGGAAACACCATGCTGGTCCCACCCACCAATCAGCGTCCAACTGCTCCTGTATTTCCATAACCACGCTCTTTGGTTTGGCCCCACCCAGCACCGGCTGGATCCGGTTCTGGGCGCTGTTTGCTCCCAGTTCCCTCCCAGTGCTCCCAGTGAGAGCGATACTGGGAGGGAAAGCGCTCCCAGTTCCTTCCCGCTGCTCTCAGTACCGCTCTCGGCGTTCCCAGGATCACTCTTGGTGCTGTGCAGGGCGGGGCCGCTTTGGAACCCACTCAGGGCGGAGCGCAGCTGCTTTTGGGTGTTGGCAACACCAGGGCCGGGTGGGGAGTGGAAGAGCAGCAGGAGCGGGAGGAAGAGGAGTGACAGAGGAGGAAGACAAGGAAAGGCAGGAGCGGTAGGAAGAGGAGGAGCAGGAACAGAGGGACAGAGGAAAGGGAAGAGGAGGAGTGGGAGGAAGAGGAAGAGGAGGAGGAGCAGCAGCACTAGGACCACGAAGTTCTCCCGCCCGTCTGCTCAGGCTGCAGCTCCCCAGATCCAGCAGCATTGCTGGCCCCAAACCCACAGCTGAGCAGGGAGGGAGACTTCTCTCCAAATCCATCGGGGGGTCTCGGGGAGGGGATTTTTGAGGGACAAGGGATGTTTGGATCTTGCAGGACCTCAAAACCGAGCCGGAAATGGCCCTGGAGAGATCTTGGGTGGTCCCACGTGGCGATCAGCTGGTACTGGCAGGCAGAGACTGGAGATGAGCGGGCTCCGGGCTTCCAGAGCCTGAAAGGGGTGTTGACTTCTGCAGCTGCATTTGGGAAACAGGACCGTCAAACCCAACGTGATCAGTCCTTGTTTTCCCTCACAAGCCAGGCTTTTCTATTCTCAAACTTTGGCCCGATGGAGGAGGAGGAGGCCACGAGGAAGAGGAACATGCTCCAGGACCCCCAGGCAGGTGAGGAGGAAGTCAGTGCCCTTTTGCCCCTCTCTCCTGCTCCACCTCTTAGCCCAGTATGGCCCCTGGCTGCAGGACCACCCTATTGCCAATGCTGCCCTTCCAGGGACATACTGGGTGATGTCCTTCCCCTTGCCTTTGGCATGGAGGCAAATCCCATACTCCTCTTGTCCTTCCTCCCCCAGACAAGGAGCTGATGATGGAGACCAGGGAGGAGAAATCCCTGCGGCAGATCCTCATGGAAGAGGCCATTTTGAGTGGCTCCATGGCGCAGGAATCCAACAGGGAGGAAAAGCCCTGGAGATCCACATGAGGAGGGGCTGTAAATGCAGATCATGGGATCCATGGAGGAAAGATCCACCCTTGGCTGGGGAGGTGACTGGAGATGTGGCCAGAGCTTGGAGCTGCAGGTCCCTGAGCAGCTTCACAATGGGGAGAAGCCCCACAAGTGCTCGAAATGTGGGAAGAGCCTCAGGTGGAGATACCACCTGATCTGCCACTGGAGAATCCACATGGGGAAACAGCCCTATGAATGTGGGGAGTGTGGGAAGAGTTTCAGCTGGAGCTCTGAACTGATCGAGCACCAGAGGAGCCAGCTGGGGAGAGGCCCTACAAGTGTCCTGAGTGTGAGAGGAGCTTCTCACAGAGCTCTGATTTGACCAGACACCAACATAGGCACCACTAAGGGAAGCCCTGAGAGTGCCCCAAGTGTGGGCGGAGCTTTGTGTGTTGCTTCAGCTCCATCTCCCATGGGAGGATCCATGCATGGATGATCCCCACTGACCACTGGTGGGCAAAGCCCTGGTGATCCATGTTGGGAAGACACCTGGCTGGAGACTTTACATCCTCCTTGGCTCCCTGTGGCCACCTGGACACATCCACAGACCAACATCAGAAATCCATTGTGGAGAGAGGATTTGTCGACTTCTGACTCCAGAAAGATCTCACTTTTTGCATCTTCTGGTGATATCAAGCAACACTGCATGGCCTTGGAGGTCTTCTCCCACATAAATCCAGTTTCAATTCTCTCAGGCCTTCCACATCTTCCACATCAAACGGGGACAGACTGGGTCAAAACCCACAATTGTGGAGACTGTGGAGTGGAAACCCCTCCAAAAAAGGTTCTTCCCAGCCACCCAAGCATGTGGATGCTCTGCTGGCAGGGACACATAAATCCTTTTGTTTTGGCCTTGAAATGAAAAGGTTTCTGTTTGTCTCTGAATGCCCTGAAACTGGGGTAAAAATAAAGATGTTGAACTAAGGCATGGATAGGGACATGTGGGGAACAATGACATGAGTAGTGCCATTGGGGAACATAGACTTGGGTGGGGATGTCAGGGACATGGATGGGGTCATGTGAGGACATGGATGGGGACATGAACGGGGACAGCATCAATGCCACCAACTGTGCCACCACAGTGCCACCAGCACCTTCATCTCAGCCATAGCAAAGCGCTGCCTGATGCAGTTCCTGTCACCACGTCCCACTGTCACCACTGTGGTGTCCCAGTGAAATGTCACCCTCCACCAGGGTGGGATGGGGACCTTGTTCATCTGGTGAGAAGTGGCCTGGAAATGAGTGTCAGCCACCAGGATGTCCCTGGGCCACCATGTTCTGGGGGTCCCAAGAGGCCCTGGGGACAGGCTGGGGACAGGGCAATGGTCAGTGTCACTGATTTGGGTCAAGTGGCCCCACGCTGAGTGTCACTGGAGGGGTCCTGGTGGCAGCATCCCAACAGGTGTGGTGACCTTATCCCCTGATGAGTGTCCTGGTGGCTTCATGTCACCTCCCTCCATATGCCCCCATTCCCCATCGTGGCTCCCTTTTCTGTGTCCTTGTCCCCATCTCCCCTATGTGTCCCCATCCCTCCACATATATCCCTCTCCCTTGCCCCCTTTGGGGCCAAAGTCCCTGAGGTTCCCAGGCCATGTCCCTCAAGGTGTCCTTGTGTCCCTTAGGATGTTCCTGTGGCTGGTCCTGACACTGAGCATCTCAACCTGTCCCATCACACGTAGGGACATCCCATGACACCCTGTGACACTCCACGACACTCCATGACACCCTTCATCCTCTGATTTTGCGTCCTTCCACCATGTTTTTGGCCCCTTCTCCGTATTTTCTGTTTTTTCCTCCCTATTTTGGGTCCTTTCCCCCTCTTTTGGGTTCATTCTCCCCTGTTTTGGATCCTTTCCCTCTTTCCCATCCCTTCCCCCAATTTTAGGTCCCTTCCCCTTGACTTTGGTACATTTTTGGGTGAATCCTCCCCAGTGTATCCCCAGCTGTGTCCCTCAACTCTCCCCCTGTGCCACATGGACTTGGTGCTCGCCATCCTGGATGCCCTCAAGTCCCCAGCCTAGGACTGTGGATTTCCTCTTCCAGGAGATCCAGAGGTGGACAGGCTTCCTGGGGACATCAGTGGCCCTGGGGATTGGGGTGGGTGGCCTTGTGGGATTGGTGGGAGGGGGTTTGGGGTCATCTTGGGACTGACCATGGGTATTGTCCACTCTGCAGTGAGGAACAGCCCCAGCTGGGGAGCCTGGGATGGATGGGGGCAGGAGAGGTTGGTCCAGATGGACATCAGACCTACAGATTCCAGCTGAGCTCAGGTCTGGATAGCCCCTGGCCCTGCAGCCCCCAGCCCAGATGACCACCAGCCTGGACACATCCTGGCCCACCCCACTGGCCCACCAGCCCATCCCAGCAGCCCAACCCCAAACTCCACCAAAATAAACCCAATTGCAGAACATCAGCTCTGGGTGGTCCCTGCAGAGCAAGGGGCAAACAGACGCACGGACTGGGGCTGACTTTGTACTGATGGGAGGGGTCTTTGGAACCCATACTTGAGATCCTCAAACAAACACCCACCCCCCCAAATTGTCACCACAGCATCCTGGGACCCCCAGCTGTCACACTGGGGGGACTCCAGGAGCCACCGCAACCCCGCAGTCCCTTCAGGGGTTGACCCACAGTGTCTCCCTGGGAGGAGGAAGCTGCAGGGCTGGAAATGCTCTTACAGCCACCCCGACACCCACAGCAACAGGGGTGGTGACAGGAGTGTCCCCAAGGTCAACGTGTGCCAGTCACTGTTCCAGAGGGCATTTTCTGCTCCCTCCAAGATGCCCAAGGAGCTGTGGGGACCCGAGGGGACACGAGGGAACCAAGTGACCCCTGCAGCGGTACCTGTGTTCCATGGGCAGGAGGAGGGGACCCAAGACAGCGGAGCCACAGCAGAGCTGGGGCCGCAGTCTGGGGCAGGTGAGGGGGGGTATGGGATTTGGGGCTGATTATATATCAGAGTGATGACTTTTGGGGTGAGAACAGGGTTTCTGGAGATGATTTGGGGGGTGATGGATTATGGGGTATTAGGTGGGGGTGATGAAGATGGGTGGGAGTGATGAATTTTGGGGTGATTATGGTCGGTGGGGCTGGTCATGGGTGGCCTTGAAGGGTTATGGGGTGATGGGTTATGTGGTGCTGAGTTTTGGGGTGATTATGATGGGTTGGGTGATAATGGGGACGGTTTGGGTAGTGGTAGATGATAGAATTCTCAGGACCGAAGCCCTCTGTTAGCAGTGGAATCCACGCAGCTGGCTGTCGCCCGACCGTCCTCCCCAGAAAACCGAGCGCCGAGAGACTACCACCCTCAGGTCTCTGGGAGCCTTTTCCTCCCCCACTAAACTAAGTGATCCACTTCTTTTGTACGGGTCAAGCACCCTTTAAGCATCAGTATTTAGTCTCCTAGCAACTTATGGGGGGAAAAATTCCACAAGAAAACTGAACCCCCAACATTATGGTAGAAAGATTTTTCACACCATTTTGTTCACATGGATACAATGCTGTTTATCATGGGCATTGGCAGCTACTCACAAAGAACTGCCCAAAGATATCCAAATCACTGCTCCAGTAGTGGATACATCCATGAAAACTGGTCATTGTGTGTGGTGCTTAAGCTTAATAGGCTTGTTTGGTGAAAGATACTTAATTCCTTCTCCCCTGGCACAGTCCTGTAGCACCCAGGCAGAGGAATGCCTTTGGTTGGTTGGATGGCAGTAGGCTTGGGTAAATAATTGATCTACTTTAAAAGCTCTTAGTGTGCTTTCACCCAGGGCTTCTGCTTGGATTAGTGCAGACACACCCTCTACATTCAGGGTGGGAATACTTACAGGGCCTCCCGCCTCTTAATTTAACTGATCCTGAAATAACTTGGATATCTCAATTTCCGTGTATGGCACTGTTTGGTAGCAGTGTGCTGACCTTGACCATCTGTCTTAAGTTGCAATATGTAACCAAAAATGAGTATTCTATTTGCCATCAGTTGAAACTGGTTATGGAGGTGTTTTTCTATATCTCTTATATAACTGTAGTGGTTTCACCTTTACCAAATTCTGGTCTTAGTACTAACTCTTTTTCTGTTTGAGAGAGACTAGGAGAAAAGCAAAGCAGGCTTAACTTTAAAAATGAACAAATAGTTTTACTAACACATACTAAAAGAATGGAAAAAGAAAGTTGGGTAAAAAAACTAAACCAAAATGGAATGAAACTTCAAGAACACTCTTCTTGCCCCTTACAAACTGTTCACTTTCCTATAAAACAATATAAAGAGACAAAACTTGTAATTTTCAGTCATTTTCACTATCTGACAATAGTCTTTCATAGATTCTTTAGGAGAAGAGTCTCTGTCAGAGTCAAGGATCCCACTGACAACTTAGAATGAGTCTCTTGTGGGTTTTTTAACTGTCACAAAAACAGCCGCCTGGAGAAACTTGCCTTTGTGACTCCTCCCATTAGCAGGTTCCCAAGCTGCTTATGGGTCATGGGTCTTAGACTTTTGTATATTGGGGTGTCACTGTTTAAAGATTAATAACTCTAAAGGCAAAGGATTCTTCATCTCACGGTACAGAGATATCTTCTCACTTCTTCACTGGCGCAGGGGGTTTCTCATCTTTATCTCTGTTCAAGCATCTTATAGGATTAATATTACTTAGTCCATCACAAACACCTTTGCTCAAATCCATACACAAATCTAAACAATCATCTCCCCAAATGCATATCTTTCCCATGATTTAAAGGAATAATCTAAATATAGAGTTCATTTCCATGGCTCAATAAGAATGGAACAACCAACTCTTCAACCCCCTGTTCCAACAGTCTTTTCACTTTCACTCTACTGACTTCTGTTTGTTCTTTATGTTCACTCTGTCCCTTTCTTTTCTCTCTCAGAGAAGGGCTCAGCTCTGGAAGCTTCATGCTGCCAGGAAAGGGTTAAATCAGCCTAGAGTATTTTTTTCTCCCACAGTAGCTAATCCCGTGGTATTAGATGTCCAAGGCTGCGCTGGTGAGGGAGGAAGAATTCACACGGAAACATCAGAGATCAGAGCACCCGGCCAGTCCGGAATCACAAAAAAACCAGGCAGGATCATAAATACTTTCTCAGCCCACCCCTTGGTGTAAATTGGGGCAGCCTCAGCCTAAATGGTGCCCATAGCTCTTACCAGGGGCCTGGCAGAGATCTCTCTCTGCTCCAGGGAAGTCTAGAGAAAGTAGTTGTAAAGCAACAACCTCTTCTTCCCCCCCACCCTGGCCCCAGGAGCTGATGGAATCCGGCCAGGCGTCAGGCCAGCTCCTCCCCAAAAAGGGGGGACCAGAAGGCCCAGCTCGATGTTACCTGTCTCTCTCTGGCCAAAGGAAAAAAGGAAAAGACTGACCTGCAGGAAATCAAGGGGATTTATATGGTACTTCCCAAAGTTGCAGTCAACGATTTTCAGTGGTTAAAATAGATGCCAATATTCCAACTAACCCTCTGATAGGTCCCTGTCCCTTTCTAAAGCAATTTCCAGGTCCTAACCCAGAAAATCATACTACATTCCTCTATAACTAAAAAACCAAACCGTACTAACCCATGACAATAACCCATTCCTCAAAACTCGGACAGGCATGGGACGGGTGCCTTCTGTTATTAGTCCAGCTCTTCAAACCAAGTAGAGCAACGTTCCTTATCTCTTCCACAACCAATCCTCACTCAAGGAGGGGGATATCTGCTGTTAATAGGCCATTAAGGCTCATGGCATAAATAATAAAATTACATCCTCCTATTGTGAGATGCTCCACCCAGTGGGAGGAGCCAAGCATTCCAACCTAGATAAAAGCTGAAATTCAGAACAACAAAGTCACCTGTTTTCCACTGAATTCCCACGGGAAGACTGGACCCATCTCACCACCACTGGACTCTTTTACAGGATGATCTCTACTCCAACAGAATCACATCTGTCACTCCAGGAGGACTTATTTGGACTGCTCCCAACACCCTGACCAACAAGGTGTCAGGTTGTATTCTGACTCTGTCAGTGTTTCTAAGATTTCTGGGTTTTGGTTGCTTGTTCTACTACATTTGTATTTTTAATATTCTTAGTAAAGAACTGTTATTCCTATTTTGATATCTTTACCTATAAAGCCTCTAATTGTAAAATGACAATAATTTAGAGAGACGGGGTTTACATTCTTGATTCCAAGGTGTCATGGGTTGGCACAGTTTTGTTTTTATTTATGCAGAAATGTAGAATGTATTTCCAGGTCAAGACCTAAGAATTGCTTTAGAAAGGACAGGAACCTATCAAAAGGTTAGTTAACATATTGGCATCTAGTTTGACCACTAAAAATGTCAGTTGCGACTTTGGGAGGATACACGTAAAAGCCCTTGATTTCCTACAGGTTACCCTCTTTTTTTCCCTGTTGCCAGAGAGAGAAAGGTAACGTCGTGCAATAGCCAGTGGTCAGCAGGGCCCCTCTGCCCAGCCTGGGCAGCCGGGGCTGGGCTGACCTGGGCCCAGAAGTGCGGCCCTGGCCAGGCTGTGCCTCTAGACCCCATCTGTTGCCAACAAGGCCGGGGGGGGACTCATATCTCTTGTGACTCTGAGGAGAAGGGGTCGGATGCCTTCTGATAATGGCCCAGCCATTAAAACCAGGTGGGGCAGTGTTTCTTATCTCTTTCACCACCGCCCCATCCTCCAGGGGACATCTTCTGATAATGGGCCATTGAGGCACACTAATGACATGATGGCACACATCCATCATCCATCATTGTGACATGCAGTAAGGGAGGAGCCAACTATTCCTAGCTAGATAAAAACTGGGATTGAAGACCACCAGGTATCAGATTTTCCACTGGATGCTCTGGGGCAGACCGGACTCATCTCACCACACTGGACTTACTACAGGATCATCTCTACTCTGCAGAACCACATCTGTTACTCCAGGAGGATTTATTTGGACTGCTTCCAACACCCTGACCACAAGGGTGTCAGGTCATATCCCTGACTCTGTCAGGTTTATCCAGGATTTTTTTCTTGCTTCCTTGTTTGTTTTTTGGGGTTTTTTTTCTTTGGTTGGTTGGATGGTTGGTTGGTTTTTTTGGTTTTTTTAATGTTCCAAGAAAAGAACTGTTACTCCTATTCCCATACTTTTGCCTGAAAGCCTCTAATCGCAAAACTATAATCATTTGGAGGGAAGGGGGTTTTCATTCTCCCAACACTGCACCCAGCTCTTTGGGTCTACCCCACCAGTTTTTGAAGGGTTCAAATCTCTGAATGCTAATGACATCATAGAGTAGCTAGTGTTGCTGATATGACAGTTAAGCCAGTTCTGTTTAGCATTTAAAGATAAGGGGAGATTAACCTGGATAACCACCCTGATACCTACCACAGAGAATAAGGATACTGCCCCACAGCCTGACACTGCCCCACAGCCTGCCTCAGAAATAAACCACCCAGATTGGGTGAAGGAGATCCGTGAGATGGGCCAGATGCTGAGGGAGTACCTTGCCCCTGTAGTAGCCTCATTAGCCCCAGCTGCTGGGAAACCCTCCCGCTGCCCTGACAAAGGAGAGTCTGATGGTGCAGCAGTGGAAGTATAAACAAAGAAGTATAAGATGAAATCAGAGCACCCAGGCAACAAGGATAAGAAAGGAGGGCCCTCACAAGCCACAGGGGAGCCACAGGTTGAAATCATCACTGAGTCCCGGACATATGAAAGTCTCCGTAATCTGCAAAAAGATCTTACACGACGAGGACATGAGGCTTATACAGCCTGGTTACTTCGGGTCTGGGACCTTATAGGTAGAGGTGAACAACTAGATAGTAGTGAGGCAAGGAATTTGGGACCCTTGACGCAAGGGTCACCTTGACCCAAGAGTCACCTTGACCCAGGTGTGAATCAGGTATTCGTAAAGGAGCCAGGGCCCCTTTCCCTTTGGGAGCAGCTTTTAATGAGTGTACAGGAGAGGTTTGTCCACAGAGACAGAATGCAGGAGCACCATCATAGAATGCGCTGGAAGACCCTTGAGGAGGGGATCCAACAGCTGAGAGAAGTGGCGGTATTGGAAGTACCTTTTCAGAGGAGCGGACAGCATGGTAATGACCCTGACAAGGTTCAATGCACAGGGCAAATGCTGTGGAATCTGGCAACTCTAGGACCATCTCAATACGCCACATTCATTCAACAGTCCTGATAACAACCAAGAGGCAGTGGGTTCTGTAGCCAACAAGCTTAGAAATTATGAGAGTATGATCAGTGGCCCAATGCAGGCTCAGGTCTCTGCTGTAGTTAAAAGAACGCAAGAGAAAATGAGGCAAATGAGGGAGGAAATGAAGAGGAACAGTTCCCATGTAGCACCTGTAAGAGTCGGTCTGAAGTTCCCCTCCTTTGCCTCACGATGGTCATAAGGACACCGAGGACCCCACTGCAGTTCTGGCCCGCTCGAGGTCAGTGCTTGCCAATCATCTGCCGGTGCATTTTCCTGTGTCACCATGCCACGGTGCAATGGCTTTGAGCGGTGTAATGGCAATTCTGTACCTGACCTGCTTCATTCTCTTGGCTTCACGACAATAGCCTATGAATTTCCCCACCTCTTGGCCAAGTGGACTTTCTGGGGTAACTCTGGTGGTCCCCCACAGAAAATCCCTCATCTGCTTCACAACCACCGTGACAGACAGAGATCAAAGCCCCCTCCCAAGGACTGAGACATGAGACCCCTACAACCCCAATACGTGGAGGTGGGGCTGACTTAACCAAAGCGAGATGTTTGCCTGCAGGCGTGCTCCTGGGACCAAGGAGACAATGGCTCTCGCTTACTGCTGAGAACATGGACTACCTGTTCCCCCTCGGTGGCTTCAATAGATTTACCTGTTCCTCCCGCGATTGAGGGCTATAATAAAAGCCCCTGAGTCAACCAGAGATTTTGAGAGAGAGATTCTCCCCGACGTGCCAGGCAGACCCATCGACCTGACCACGAGGAATTCGTCTCCACGTTTGGTAGCTATATCCCCCCTTTCCTCGATCTCTATCTCTAGCTCTATCTCTTTCTCTCACTCTTAATCCCTCTTTTGCTTTTGCTATGGTCAATCAATAAAAGGTGCATTTATCTTAATGCTGAAATCCCCTCTGTGTTGTGTTTTGCACTCTGACATCAGTAAACAAACCATCACGTGTTGGGGAGGATGAAGCCAGAAAGCCCTATAAATACGACTGCTCAGACTCTGAGAATGTGAAACCTGTAAGTGAGATAGAATTGAAAGCAAGTTTCGAGAGCTACTGGATGTCTGGGAAAACAGTTATGTGACCAGCTGAAGGTCACCTGCAGCTAGACCCAGAGGTCAAATGGAATGTTCTGTCTCACCCCCAATGTATGGTTCATCCCACACCTGTAACCCTCTCCTGAAGTATCACGTATCTGTAACCCCATTGACCCAAGTCCTGTGGCAGCCCACCTTGAAGCCCCCTGATAAGGGGTGCCCAAGGGGGCTGGATGCTCTCTTTGCCTGGCACCCTTCTCAGAGGACTTTCCTCTCTTGGAATTTCCTCTCCCTTCCCCCACTCCCTAGGCCTTGCCAGGAGCTGCGGTCTGGCAGCTCAGAGCAAGGCCTCATATCCTTTAAAATAAACCTTATCTTCTAAAACCCAACTTCGGAGATCTTTCGTCTACATTCATCCACACCATCCTGGAGTCAGCAGAGAAGCAATTTCTACAATGACGACCCCTGCTTGTACGAGCGGATCGTGACATTAAATTGGCGTCACGGACAGGATTCTGATAGACGGAGGGGTTTGCAGGGTTGTGTGTAGTCTGTAATAGGGGAAGGACGTTTTGCTCCAGCCGCACCTAGCCTGTCACTCCCAAAAGGGTTGAACAGAGCTAGAACGCAAGGGGGGTGACTCGAATTTCCCACAAACTGCACACGCCTAAGTGATAAGCACCCCATACTCAATTGAGGGTTCTGTCTTCAGAATTTCACAAAAGATCTCTTAGTGCAAAAAGAGGAAACTGTTTTTGTGTCTGTGTGTCTCTGGACTGTCTGGGAAGGAAGGGACAACCTGAAGAAACTCAGCAGGGCCTCCCAGACAGATTTTGTCTCTTCACCCACTCAGGGAAGTGAAGGGAGACACAGCCAAGCTGTGTGTGTGTAACTAAGTATTTCCTCCCTGTTGTGGTTTTGATCCCTTCACAAAATGACTGAAAAATCTTAGTGCAAAAGACAAAGCTGCATTTTATGCATTACTTGCTAAACACAATGCCAAGCCTTCTCCGGGAGGAGAAGAGTGGGCACAATGTAATTGGTTTAATTTGGAAAATGTTATTGATAGAGTATGTTCTTTACAACATAGAACAAAATTTAAACTGGGCAAAAACAAAAGTATCCTCTGCTCAGTTTTGGGAGCTTGTCTTTCAGCAGCTGTAGAAAGTCGCTTTAAGCAAAGAAGTGAGGAAAAAGCTATAATAGACTCCCTTCAAAACCCAGTTGAAAAGTTGCAAAAACAGTTAAATGAAGAAAGGAATGAGATCTGTCCACTGAGAGCTGCCCTTGGAGAGGAACATGTTAAAAATTCCTATAATGTTGATTCCTCTATGGAAACAGAGGAGAAGGAAACTCCTCACATTAAACAAATTTATCCCCATAAGGAACTTGAAGCAGTCAAAAACTGCAGGGAAATCTGCTGTCCTCACTTGAGACCCTTGGTTAAAACAGAATACAATTACATAAATGATGAAGATTTTGAACCACATATCACAACCAAACATAAACCATACAGCGCTACTGAATTGGCTAAGCTGAAAAAGGAATACGGCCGCCTCCCACAAGGATCAGAGACAGAGTCTGTCTTCCGAGTGTCCCTCACTGGTGGAGATCAAATTAACTGAACATGAGGCCAGTGGATATCGGGGACATGGAGATTTCTTAACAACAGTAAATAAACATATTCCGTGGTCCCTGACTCAGTTTGCAGCTTATTGGGCAGGGGGGCTTAGCCCCTTGGAAAGGGGCGATCCTTTGGCTATAATCGGTGGCCCTGACTAACTGCTAGAAAACATTCACAAAGCTGCCTGCTTGCAAATGATACATGAAAGAAAATTAATTTCTGGCTATGAATCACCAAAGCAATTACCTGTGCAGCCTGAAATGATGACCCCTTTAATTCAGGGGCTTCCAGAATCACTCAAACCTACAGCAATTTCTTCAGAAAAAACCATGATAACTTAAAGTCTCGTAGAAAGGCTGGATACATACCTTGGAAACCCAAGCAACCAAACTGGATCTACCGATCCTGGGTTTACTCCATATTCAGTCCCCTCTCAGCTGCCAGCTTCTCAATCTGATTCAACTGCCGGTGATCATAAAGTTTGGACTGGGAGTCAGCTTGCAGCAGATCTCATTAATTACAGTAGAAAGTATGGACCTGTAAAAACCCTGGAGGACACTTATACTAGGCTTTCCCAAGGGTACAAACATTCCCTCACCCTAACTCAAGATGGCCAAGAGTTAGAAAATATACCCATAGCTGACAATGTAGCTGTCTATCAATACATTGATGATATCTTTGTGGGAGAAGATGAAATGGAAGAAGTGGGAGATGTCCAAAAGAAAATAATCTCTCACTTAGAAAGTCTTGATTTGCAGGTTATCTCAGAGGAAATTCAAAAACCTTCTCAGGAACTGAAGCTTTTGGGATTTGGTGGAAGGGAGCTATGACATGTATTCCACCAGATACCCTAACCTCTTTAGATCAGATTAAAATGCCTGAATCCAGGAAAGATCTCCAGCAAGCTCTAGGACTATTAGTGTTCTGGAGAAAACACATTCCAGATTTCTCAATAATTGCTAGGCCCCTTTATGACTTGCTGAGGAAAGCGGTGAAATGTGGTTGGACCCCTGCTCAGGAAGAAGCAATGCACTTGCTAATTTTTGAATTAGCTCATCAAGCCTTGGGCCCTATTCACCCTACAGACCCTTTCCAGGTCGAATGGGGATTTGCCTCCTCAGGGCTATCCGTACATGTATGGCAGCATGGTTCTGAGGGTCTGATGAGATCTGCTGGTTTTTATTCCCATAGTTTCAAAGATGCTGAAAAAAGATATACTACCTGGGAAAAAGGATTGTTTGTGGTTCACTTAGCTCTCTTAGAAGTGGAGAAGGTTGCACAACAACAGCCAATTGTCTTGAGAGGCGCTTTTGAAGTTATTAGATCAGTCACTACTGGGACCCCCTACCCCCGACAGGATGGCCCAGGGACCTCAGTAAGAAAGTGGTATGCTCAGATTGAACATTACTGTAACATCCTCTCAATAACTGAAGAAGCTGTGAAAGGTGTGAATGATAGATGGGGGGTAAATGGGTGTCCCAAAATCGCTGCTTTTGGCCCTACAGCTCCAAGCATAATTCCCTCACCACAGGGACCTGATGATCCTAAGAATCCTGCACATTACCCTGGACAACCTGTTCTGGTGGACCTCCCTACTGTAGGGGAAGTACCCCTAGTGCTGAAAATTCCTCTGAATAATTATGCATGTGTAATCTTGGATGCTCTAGGAGAAGAGCATCGGATAAATTACACACTGGACAATTCCATCATTCTAATTTTCTGCCTCTTTGTGGCAGATTTTGTTGTGTTTGCTTTTCACAGGAGAACTGCAAGGGACATTAAAGCTCATCTGAACCATGATAAAACTGGTGATAATTTTCTGTATCCTACCACAACCCCATGGCCAGAATTTTTTGGAATGGCCTTGGTCCCAAGCTTTTGTTCACTCTACCGGATCCATGTGATCCAGGAAATGTGAAAGATTTAAATCTATCAACTGTTGTTATGCATGAAAATCAGATATACACTAGGCGGGAATGGGAAAAACAAAAAAACTGGCAGCTTCAAGGGATAATGGGGAAAAAAATAGTGTGTCAAATGATTAATGGAACCACCTATAGTAAGGCAACATCCATCAGTGTTCTGATAAACCAAATACATGAGCATAAAGAGGTCTGCATGCATCCAAGCGTACAGGACTGTTGGAACAATTTCACATTAGCACAAACCGTAGAAGTAGTTTGTCTTTGGGCCGAAAATACTGAAGGGCTTTCTTTTAAGTTTAAAATAAATATCACAGCCCAATCTACTATGGCTCATACCACCACCACTCCAACCCAATCACCGGTTATGCTTGGACGTTAAGAGAAATAATGGATGTTATGGGAACGGGATTGGGAATTCTAAATAGTACTAATGAATAAATTGGCTGCCACAATTAGAGTTTTGACCAAATTATGTAAATGATCACAAATTGGTATGTTTCTTTGGCCCTCAGCTGTATCCAGGCTCAATTGTGGATGCAGTCAGTTGCTGCCTCTATTATAAGAGAAGGCAAAGAAGGCATTTTTCCTACTGAAATTCAGAAAATAATTTGGGACAATGCCAATGATTTTCAAAGAGAATTCCAATCCTGATAGAACTTAGTGAATTTTACTTATAACACCATTACAAACATAGCCACAGCATTTGCGTTCACCACACGTAATGCCTCAGTGCATTTGATATTCCCTATCATTGCATTAGGATTGAATCATGATGGAGCTATTCTCTATCCTTCCAAGCATAGGGAATGGGCCGTCAAATTAGTGAGAAATGGCAAACTGTTAATTTCAATTATAGATCAAGACATTAGTTTGGACAAAGAACAAAATACCTGTCATTTTTAAATTCATCCTAACAAGGATCCTGAAACAGTTCTTATATGTATAGGCAATGGTTGTGCATGCTTTAGAACTGCTTGTGATATGGTATTTGTAGAAAACTTAGTAGTGGATCCTAAAAGTCATTCAAATTTTTGTGCTTGCAATTTTACTAAAATTACAGGATGTGATTTTTCTTATAAAGCTCCAGTTACCTTTTGCAATCAAATTATACATTGATTCACAAACTATCACCTATTCCCATTGGAATGAACCTTACTTGAGTAAAGCAATTGTTGCTTCACCAGGATTTAACAGAAATTTTGGAAAAGATCAAGAAAGACACAGAAAACCCTGGTTACTGTTCATCATAATGTGAAAGAAATACATTGTGTTATAGGAAGGATAAGAAACGATATCGAGCACAGGTGGTGGGACACGCTTTTGGGGTGTTCACCTACTGCCACAAGTGCCTTGAACAAATTGTGTCATCCCATCATTGTTTGTTTTTAGTTTAGTTTTAATTGGTTTTGTTTTATCAGCAATTTTATTCATTATGAATTGAAGAATGATGAAACAGTTGACATGGTTGACATCCATAATTAGTGCTCATAACCTGGCCAATGTCCTCTCCCCTATGGACATCCCCAAGGCTATTGATACAAGGCAATTATAAAATTTGAATGTATATTTTGAAATTATTTTCTTTTGTAATCTTGTGAAAATTACTTGTGATTTTTTTTGTGATTTGTTTTGAAAGAATTATTTTAATTAATACTGATTATTATTGTTTTGATTACTTGTGATTTGTTTGACAGTCTGAATTAATAACATTGTTTCTTTTTCCTTTTCTACTTTTCCTTCATTCTCTCTCTCTCTCTCTCTCTCTCTCTCTTTACGTACTGCCTCTGTTCTTCAGGATATACTACCAATGTTGACGAGTCCTGAAGACCTCGCAACGCCACTACAGAACCCTGCTGAAGAAGATCTCTTGAAGACAATCATGAGTCATGGGCTGATGTAAGAGTCTGTCTGAAGTTCCCCTCCTTTGCCTCATGATCCTCACGAGGACGCCGAGGACCCCACTGCAGTTCTGGCCTGCTCGAGGTGGATGCTCGCCAGTCGTCCGCAGGTGCATTTTCCTGTGTCACCACGTCACAGTACACTGGCTTTGAGCGGTGTAATGGCAATTCTGTACCTGAAGTTTGCACCTGCTTCACGGTCCCTGCTTCACGACAATAGCCTATGAATTTCCCCACCTCTTGGCCAAGTGGACTTTCTGGGGTAACTCTGGTGGTCCCCCACAGAAAATCCCTCATCTGCTTCACAACCACCGTGACAGACAGAGATCAAAGCCCCCTCCCAAGGACTGAGACATGAGACCCCTACAGCCCCAATACGCGGAGGTGGGGCTGACTTAACCGAGGAGAGATGTTTGCCTGCAGGCATGCTCCTGGGACCAAGGAGACAATGGCTCTCACTTGCTGCTGAGAACATGGACTACCTGTTCCCCCTCGGTGGCTTCAATAGACTTATTCTTATTACCTGTTCCCCCCCAGCAACTGAGGGCTATAATAAAAACCCCTGAGTCAACCAGAGTTTTTGAGAGAGATTCTCCCCGATGTGCCAGGCAGACCCATCAACCAGACCACGAGGAATTCGTCTCCACATTTGGTAGCAATATCGCCCCTTTCCTCTCTTTCTCTATCTCTTTCTCTCACTCTTAATCCCTCTTTTGCATTTGCTATGGTCAGTCAATAAAAGGTGCATTTGTTTTAATGCTGAAATCCCCTCTGTGTTGTGTTTTGCACTCTAAGATCAGTAAATGAGCCATCACGACCCCCACTTGTACGAGCAGATCGTGGCAGCACCAGTGCGAGTTACAGGCCCCAGAGTCAGAGCTCAACGTCCCCCAGGTAGAGAGAGAGGGTACACCCCACGAGCTGACCTGTGGTTCTTTCTGCATTACCATGGGGAAGACATGGGAAGGTGGCATGGGAAACCCACTTCTGCCCTGGCAGCACGGGTGCATGAGCTCAAGGAGAGAAACCCTAATCGAGAGGGACCCACTAAGATGAAGGTAGCCTCAGCAACCTATGACCATGCTCCCCGGCATTATAGAAGTGAGGAGGCTCTGCCGGACCTCCTTGGAGGATCCTCTACCATGTATGCTCAGGAAGGGAATAATGACCAGTGCTAGAGGGGCCCTGCCTCTAGCCAGGGAGAGGCATGGGAAAACCGGGTCTATGGGGCAGTGTGGATCCGATGGCCTGGCACATCAGAGCCACAGAAATATGAAGCTTTAGTTGATACTGGTTCGCAGTGTACACTGATACCATCAGAATATGTGGGGACAGAACCTATTTCCATTGCCAAGGTGGCAGGGGGATCACAGGAATTGACTCTGTTGGAAGCCGAGTTGAGCCTGACCGAGAAGAAGTGGCAGAAACATCCAATTGTGACTGGGCCAGGGGCCCCGTGTATTTTAGCCATAGACTTCCTCCAGAACAGCTATTACAAAGCCCCTAGTGGAGTCAGGTGGGTGTTTGGAATAGCAGCTGTGGAGACAGAGGGCATTAAGAAATTTAACACCTTGCCTGGACTGTCAGAGAACCCATCTGCAATGTACTCCTGAAGGTAGAAGAGCAATGCATTGAGTTGTTACTAGCTCAATGGTGCACCTCTGGCAGCATTGGACGAATCAAGATGCTGTGACTCTATCCACAAGAGCTGGAGAGCCAAGGGGTGGTGAGTAAGGCCCACTCACCCTTCAACAGCCCCCTTTGGCCTGTGCACAAGTCTGATGGAGAATGGAGATTGACTGTGGACTACCGTGCCTTGAACGAAGTGACTCCACCATTGAGCGCTGCTGTGCCGGACATGCTGGAACTCCAGTACGAGCTGGAGTCCAAGGCAGCAAAATGGTACGCCACAACTGACATTGCCAATGCATTTTTCTCCATTCCTCTGGCTGCAGAATGCAGGCCTCAGTTTGCTTTCACCTGGAGGGGCGTGCAGTACACCTGGAACCGACTGCCCCAGGGGTGGAAGCACAGCCCCACACCATCTGCCATGGACTGATCCAGGCTGCACTGGAAAAGGGTGAGGCTCCGGAGCACCTACAGTACATCGATGACATCATTGTGTGGGGGAACACAGCAATGGAAGTGTTTGAGAAAGGAGAGAAGATCATCCAAATTCTCCTGAAAGCTGGTTTTGCCATCAAGCAGAGCAAGGTCAAGGGACCTGCCCAAGAGATCCAGTTCCTGGGAGTAAAGTGGCAGGATGGATGGCATCAGATTCCCACTGAGCTCATCAATAAGATCACCGCAATGTCCCCACCCACCAGCAAGAAGGAAACACAAGCTTTCCTAGGTGCCATAGGTTTTTGGAGAATGCACATTCCTGAGTACAGATATACTGTGAGCTCTCTCTACCTGGTCACCCACAAGAAGAATGATTTCCACTGGTGCCCTGAACAGCAACAAGCCTTTGCCCAGATCAAGCAGGAGATTGCTCATATGGTAGCCCTTGGCCCAGTCAGGACAGGACCAGATGTGTAGATGTGCTCTACCCTGTAGCTGGAAGCCATGGCCTGTCCTGGAGCCTTTGGCAGAAGGTGCCTGGGGAGACTCGGGGCCGACCACTGGGATTCTGGAGCCGAAGCTACAGAGGGCCTAAAACCAAATACACTGCAACAGCAAAGGAAATCTTTGCCACCTATGAAGGAGTTCAAGCTGTCTCAGAGGGGATTGGCACAGGAGCACAACTCCTCCTGGCACTCCAGCTACCAGTGCTGGGGTGGATGTTTAAAGGAAAGGTTTAAAGGCGCCATAGGTTTCTGGAAGATGCACATTCCTGAGTACAGACATATTGTGAGCCCTCTCTGCCTGGTTACATGCAAGAAAAATTATTTCCACTGGGGCCCTGAACAGCAACAAGCCTTTGCCCAGATCAAGCAGGAGATCGCTCATGCGGTAGCCCTTGGCCCAGTCAGGAGGGGACCAGATGTGAAAAATGTGCTCTACTCAGCAGCCGGGAACAATGGCCTGTCCTGGAGCCTTTGGCAGAAGGTGCCTGAGGAGACTTGGGGCCAACCATTGGGATTCTGGAGCCAAAGTTACAGAGGGTCAGAAGTCAACTACACTCCGACAGAGAAGGAAATCTTGGCCGCCTATGAAGGAGTTCAAGCCGCCTCAGAGGTGATTGGCACAGAAGCACAACTCCTGTTGGCACCTCGACTACCAGTGCTGGGGTGGATGTTTAAAGGAAAGGTTCCCTCCACCCATCATGCCACCGACGCCACGTGGAGCAAATGGATTGCCCTCATCACTCAGCGCGCCCGCTTTGGAAACCCAAATCGCCCTGGGATTTTGGAGATAATTACAAACTGGCCGGAAGGTGAGAACTTTGGTCTCACGGATGAAGAGGAACAAGAGCAAGTGACACATGCTGAAGAAGCTCCACCATACAACCAACTGCCAGCAGAAGAAACACGCTATGCTCTTTTCACTGACGGTTCCTGCCGCATTGTAGGGATGAACTGGAAGTGGAAAGCAGCAGTATGGAGCCCCACACGACAGGTTGCACAAGCTACTGAAGGAGAAAGTGGATAAAGCCAACTCATTGAGCTCAAAGCTGTTCAACTGGACCTGGACATTGCTGAAAGACAGAAGTGGCCAAAGCTCTACCTCTACATTGATTCCTGGATGGTGGCCAATGCTCTGTGGGGTTGGCTGGACAGGTGGAAAAAGGCCAACTGGCAGCATAGGGGAAAGTCAATCTGGGCTGCAGATGAGTGGAAGGACATTGCCACTCGGGTAGAGAAGCTACCTGTGAAAGTCCGTCATGTAGATGCCCATGTCCCCAAGAGTCGGGCTAACGAGGAGCACCAAAACAACGAGCAGGTAGATCAAGCTGCAAAGATAGAGGTGTCAAAGATAGACTTAGATTGGCAACACAAGGGAGAGTTGTTCCTCGCTCAATGGGCCCATGATGCCTCAGGTCATCAGGGCAGAGATGCCACCTATAAGTGGGCACAAGACCGAGGGGAAAATCTAACAGTGGACAGTATTTCTCAAGTTATCCATGACTGCAGAAATTTTTGTAGCCCCCGTGTGACTTGGCCTGATGGGAGGCCTTGGGCCACTCAGAAATTAAGGAACTGCGCCGTACCACAGCAGAATATGGTCTAGGGTCCCCTTACTTCAGTAATTTTTTAAGAACAATTTTCGCTACTCATCTCATGACTCTTCATGACGTTAAATTTTTGGCAAACCTTTTGCTCACCCCAATGCAATATGCAATATTCATGGCACCATGGGAAAAAAGACTAGAAAACTATGTTAATAATAACATAGGCAGGGCTCACTAACCAAGCCCTGGTTGCCTTAACTATTGATCGCTTAGCGGGGGAAGGGATGCATACCGATCCTAATGGCCAGGCTGCCTTATCAAGAGAAGCCCTACAAGGGATCAGGGAGGCAGCTTGTTCTGCATTTCTTAAAATGCCTGATGCCAAAATCCCACAACAATCCTTTAGAAATATCAAACAGGCTCCCCAAGAACCCTATATGCAGTTTGTGAACAGATTAAAACAAACACTGGAAAGACAGATTAATAATGATTAAGTCAGGGAAGTTGTGCTCCTAAAACTGGCTATTGAAAATGTTAATGAGGACTGTAAACACCTCTTGAAAGCCCTGCCCCCAGAACCTGAGCCGACACTGCTTCAAATGATTGAAGCTTGCAACTGCCTGGGGACACTGCAGCACACTACAGCAGTGCCATACCAAGCAGTGGGGCAAGGCATAGCCTATGCTTTTGCCACTTTGAAAATTATTCCCCAAAAGCAGCTGGCTTGTTTTGGCTTCGGGAAGCCTGGGCACGTTAAAAAAAGACTGTCAAAAGGCACAAAACCCAAAGACACCGAGTGCATGCCCTCGCTGCCAGAAAGGTCCTCACTTTGCTAATTCCTGTCGCTCTAAATTTCACAAAAACAGACGGCCTTTACAAGGAGACCCATCTCGCAGCACGGGATAACAACGTGTGAAGACACAAGTCCCACAGCCTACCCAGCGGCAGCTGCAAGAGCCAACCTTCAGCTTGCAGCCGGCCCTGGCCCCACCGCCCACTCCATCGCAGAACTTCACCACTCCAGGAAGCGCCGGACGGGACGGAGCAACCAGAAACACAGCAACGCTGACCGATGGCTCAGTATTTTGTCTCCCCACAGGAATTTGTGGACCTTTGCCACTGGGGTACCACGCTTTGCTTTTAGGTAGATCTTCTACCTCGGTAACAGGGTTGTTTGTTTTACCGGGAGTTATTGACTGTGACACGGTTGGGGAAATAAAAACCATGGCTTGGACTCCACAGCCTGCCTGCATGGTCCCGGCAGGCAGCAAAATCGCTCAGCTTGTACTTGTCCCAGCAGCCCCCTTATCTGCACCCTTGATAGCTGTTCTGGAAAAAAAGAAGAGTCAGAAACTCCTGCTGTTTTGTATGTTTCTTTATTATCAAGCTTGGCCTTGGGGGAGAGCTTGCTTGCTCCCTTGGCAGCGTGGAGGAGGAGGTACACACAGCTTCGCTTCACAGCAAAGCTGGGGACTCCCACCCCCCTCACGGGCTTTTTCCCCTTGCCGGGGAGTCCGTTTCGCATCGCTGATCAGGGGTCATCCAGCGATGGGGGACTCCTTCTCAGGTCACAGCGACTAAATAAAGCTGCTTTGGCGGACCCCCGTACTTCTTGCACTAGTCTAAAATGTGACTACAATCCTGGATTTTACTTTGGTTCCCTGCTTTTCAGAGTCTCTTGTTCTTGAGCTGTTCCCAGAATTCCAGTGTTCTTTTTATTTGCATAGTCAGACACTATCTGGCGAATGGGAGCAGAGATACAGGTAATAAGGTGAATTCTTAATTAACAAACAAGTAAATAAGGTGATAAATCAGTATTAAAACAGGAATAAGGCAAATTCTTTATACAGAAATAGCATTAACAATCTTAATAGAATTACTTAACAATTAAGTAACTAAAACATAGATTACTTGAATAGAATTTATTTATAACAATAGCTACACAGAGGGGAGCCGGGTTTGGTTCCACAGGAATGCCACAGATTTTCTGGACACAACACACCACTTCTCAACGCCCCACATGCCAATGCAAAGTGTCTCGAAAGGCAATGAGTTAATTTTAACCGGACTCATTGACACTGGTGCAGATATTAGTCTTACCTCCCAGAGTCAATGGCCTAATGACTGGCCATTAATGCCAGATCCTTTCATGGGTGCACGGAAACAGTCAAAGCTACCAGAGTAAACACCTGGTGCAAATTTCAGGGCCTGAGGGAAGAATAGCCACAGTCAGGCCTTTTGTGCTGTCTTCACCATAGATCTCACAGATCTCGTGGGGGAGAGATGTTCTGTCTTGGTGGGGATTTTTCATGCAGTTAAATTTTGTATGAGGGTCAAACTCAAAACTGACTTGGAAACAAAACGCTCAAACTGACTTGGAAAACCTCTGATCCAGTTTGGATAGACCAATGGCCCATGTTATTAGAAAAACTGCACTTATTACAAGAACTTGCACAAGAACTTGTACAAGAACAGCTGAAGAAAGGACATAAAATCCCACCTAATAGCCCTTGGAATTCACCCGTGTTTGTAATCAAGAAACGGTCTAGGGGATGGAGGCTGTTGCATGACCTGAGGAAAATAAATCAAATAATTGAGGGAATGGTGACTTATTAAAGAAATATGGGTATCGATCTAGTATCAATACCCAACTGTGATGGACAAAAACCCTCTAACAGATTAAAGTTACAAAGTGTATGTTTATTACGGCCGGGCAGCATGGCGCGATATTTCTCTAATTCGCACTGCAAAAATCACAGGTAATTACAAAGCCTTTTATTTACAAAAGTGTTGAATATCCAAAATACAAATACATATTCATACCCCTGTCACCTCCCATTTCTCACTTCGTATGCTAATTGGCAAAAAGGTTATTAAGCATGCGTACTTTGTTTCTTAAAATGAGTCAGGGGTCTGTTCTGGGGTGGGAGGGGGGGGTGGTCACCCAAAATGAGGAAGTAAGATGAGTCTTCCTCATCCTGACCTTTCTACCTTTTCAATGCATATGTGACAAATGAATCCTTGGTAGAGCTTATAGTTTCCTGTGTTCAATGGGTTCTTTAAGCAGGAAATCTGCAGCTATTTTATGTCCTATTTACCACATTTTGATTTTCATTACAACCACAGCTACATAAACATAAAGCTGACAAGCAAGCGTTACTAAATCCGGGATATTTTATCTAAGATCAGGCTTCTGTTAACTGTGAACAAAGCTTACCTATCTACTTCAGCTATTTCAGCAACTCATTATCTTAACTTTCCTAAAAATCCCTAATTCTTCAAATTTAATATCTCAGTGGGACCCCTTCAACGGGGGCTCTCTTCCCCTTCCATGATCCCTAGAAATTGGCATCAAACAATAATTGATTTAAAGCATTGTTTTTTTGATATTCTGCTGCATCCGGACGATGCACCCAAATTTAGCTTTTCTGTGCCAAACATTAATATGCAGGCACCACTAGAACGATATAATTTATTATCATTGCCTCAAGAAATGCGGAACAGCCCCACCATTTGCCAATGGTACGTGGCAAAGACTCTGAGTCCAGTCCGGGAAAGAATGCCTGATGTTCTGTTGTATCATTATATGGATGATATTCTGATCTCTGCAGAAACCGTGGTTCAAATGGAAGAAGTAGTGCAGGCTGTCTGCCAGGCTGTTACATCAGCGGGCCTGACCATTGCTTCTGAAAAGGTTCAAAAGACATCTCCCTGGAAATATCTGGGCTGGCAAACAGGCATGCATTCTATTTCAGCACAACCCTTGCAAATCTCAACTGAAATCAAAACTTTACATGATGCACAGAAATTGCTGGGAACAATTAATTGGGTTCGTCCCTTGCTTGGGATTTCAAATGCAGATTTGGAGCCATTGCTTGCCCTCCTGGGGGGAGAGCCCGACCTCTTATCACCTAGACACTTAAATAAAGAAGCACAGATTGTGCTTCAGAAAGTGGTTGATGTTATCTCTCAGAGGCAATCAGCTAGGTGAGCTCCAGAATTACCAATGTACCTAATAATTTTGAATCTCAGCAGGCAACCTCATGCCTTGATATTTCACTGGGACTCAGAAAAACCAGACCCTCTGCTAATTATCGAATGGGGTTTTTTGCCAAATAATATGCCCAAGACTATTTCCATGCAAGATGAACTTATGGCCATGTTGACTGTCAAGACTCATCAAAGACTGACCTCCTTGGCTGGGAAAGATTTTGATTGTGTGTACTTACCTCTTACAATGTTTTATTTGAATTGGTTGCTACAGAGGTCTGAAAAAATTGCAAATTGCTTTAGCAGATTACCCAGGGCAGATATCTATCCATCTGTCTAAACTCAAATTGCTACGCTCTTCTTTTCGTTTACTGCCCAAGCCAAAAGAGAAGTGAGACTCCTTTACAAGCTATCACAATTTTCACAGATGGTTCTAGAAAAACCCATAAATCAGTGATTGTATGGAAAGATTCTGAAACTGGAACCTGGCAATCTGATATTGCTGTTGTTGAAGGGTCTCCACAAATAGTAGAATTAGCTGCTGTGGTCAGAGTGTTTCAGAAATTCAACACACCTTTTAATCTGGTTACTGACTCCTCATATGTTGCAGGTATTGTGTATAGAGCTGAGAATTCTGTCTTGAAAAATGTTAAAAATGACATTATTTGTTCTTGGTTAAAACTGCTGATTACTCTGTTAGACAGAAGGGCTCCTTACTTTGTGATGTATATTAGGTCACATTCCAATCTACCTGGCTTTCTCACTGAAGGTAAAGCCCAAGCAGACTTGTAAACCTTATCAGTGCAGCATGTCTTGCCTAACAAAATACAACAAGCTGGAGCAAGGCACTCTTTTTCTCACCAGAATGCTGGAGCTTTAGTGAGACTTTTTGACTGAACTCCATCATAAGCTTCTAACATTATTATACATGTCCGGATTGTCAGCATTGGTCTCTTCCTAATGTGAACACAGGAGTCAACCCAAGAGGTTTACAGAGCCTGCCAATTTGGCAAACAGATGTAACACACTTTCCTGAATTCAGCCGCTTGAAATTTGTCCATACTTCTATTGATACATATCTGGGTGTTCTGTTTGCCCCAGCTCACACAGGAGAGACAGAGAAGGATGCTTGCAAGGATGCTTGCCGGCATTTTGCTGCTGCCTTTGCCACATTAGGAATTTCGCAAGAGATTAAGACAGACAATGGAGTTGCATACATTTCCCATAGAGTTGCAGATTTTTTCTCCTTATGGGGTATCACCCACAAAAAAAGCATATCACACTCACCCACAGGGCAGTCCATTATAGAGCTCATGGCTCCCTCAAACATCTTCTGGCTCAGCAGAGGGGGGGAGCTGGAGACACACCTGCTGAAAGGGTATGCAAGGCCCGGTAATGTTTTTAATTTCTTGAGCTGTTCAATGACAAACTTGAATCCCCCTATGACTAGGCATTTTGCATCAGCCACATCGCTTTCTTGCAAGGAAAAACCACCAGTACTAATCCATGACCCAGAATCTGGTAAAAACCTTGGCCCTTACCCTTTGATCACTTGGGGGAGGGGTTTTGCCTGTATTTCCTCCGAAAAAGGACCTCGCTGGATTCCTGCAAAGAATGTAAAGCCATTCCAAGAACCCCTACCAGCAGCTGACTCCACTGAGCCCACAATGGAGGAGGAAGAGGAGGAAGAGGAGGAAGAGGAGAAAGAGGAGGAAGAGGAGGAACCTCACTCTGACTGCAGCTGATGATATCTTTTGTCCTACCTGCAAAGGAAACTGTGAACTTTGGGTTTTATGGCAGTATAAAGGGTGTGAAATTTGGTGATATCACAGAGTCCTTTTAGCAAAAGCGTAATGTAAATCAAGTATAAAGCCATTGAAATTTTAATTATAGCCGGCCACAAGAAAAGGATAGTCCTCACCTCCCTATTTTAAGAGGGGAAGTTTTGAGGAAATCCGAAAACAGCCATATTTGCAAGGTGGAGCGCAAAACAAAACAACTGAGTGCCTTATATTTGGCTGGTCCTTGAACAATCTTAAGAAAGGACAAAAAGGGGATAGGCTAAAAGGAGTTACTTTTTCTCTCACCACAATACAGTTCGAAACAAATGAACAAAACACCATGGGATTAAATCGAATTTTATGCTTATTAGCATTGCTTGCCTTTTGTAGCACAGCCTGGCCCGTTGATCAACCCAAAACAAATGTTTGGATAACTCTGGCTAATGCAACCAAACAAGATACCTTATGCTTAGCTCCTGCATCCCCAGAAAATCCATTTTCAACTTGTCTAGTAGGTTTGCCATTAGGTGGCTGGCCAATACCAGAAACTACCAAAAGCAGTGTACAGAGCTCAAATCCCATTTATACATGGGATCAGTGGACCCTTTACCTTCCTATAACACCCTTGGAGCCACAAGAATTAGAACTCCTGGGTTCTGCAAAAATGGATTTTTGTGTTAATTTTAATTACACAGAAAAAAATCAGTCCAAAGCTTGAGATGTTTCTCCCTATCATCCTGTGTATAAGAATCAGACTTTTTGGTGCAATTACACTTCTGACAGCCCTTCTAAATCCAGTCACCCCCCCTGTGGCAGCCACCAGGAATGTTTCTGGTTTGTGGAGCTCGGGCCTGGGCAGCTATCCCTCGGCACATAAAGGGAGGTCCCTGTAGTCTGTGCTAACACCTAATGCATCCATGATTTTACAGCACAAATATCCCCACAGAACAAGGCGCAGTTTGCATGTATTTGATGAATACTGCAATGATGAATTGTCTTTGTGGTCTGCACCTAGATGAATTGGGCCTCTGCTTTTGCCAGGACTGGCTGCAAAAAAGGCCTTAAGTCAGTTGAATAAGGTGGCCTGCTGGCTGGCAAAACAGACGAACGCCAACAGCTCGGCTTTATCAAATTTATTAACTGATGTTGACGGTATAAGGCATGCTACTTTGCAAAACCGGGCCTCCATTGATTTTCTCCTCCTGGCTCAAGGCCATGGATGTGAAGATTTCGATGGAATGTGTTGTATGAATCTTTCTGATCGCTCAGAATCTATCCATAAAAGCATACAGCAGCTAAAGGATAGTGTGTTCAAACTAAAGGTAAACTCTGGCTCTTGATTAGATAACCTGTTTAGTGCCTGGGGTTTGACACCCTGGCTAAAGGATTTTTTAGGATAGGAATGCATGTGATGATTTTAATAATTATTATATTATAATAATAATATTATATTAGTTATGATACCTTGCTTGCCTCAATGTGTGCAGAAATTGATTGATAAGGCCATTAAAGGAGTGTTTTGGGTTAATACAGGATGGGGAGATGTGGGAATACACAAGACACAAACTAATAGAGACTAAATTAGCATGGATAGTTTGATAACCAAGATGCCATGGCAGGAACAAACAGAGCTTTGAAGATTACAGAAGATGGGATTAAACCTGCTTAAGGGAAGGGAGAAGATTCAATCAACCCTCTGCAAGCTTAACATGTTGTAAATGTATGAGCTGTATCTTTTAACCCAATTATTGTAGTGGAAAATTATTAACCTTCCTGAAATAGTATATAAGCTTTTGGGAAACCTGAGTAAAATCAAATTCTGATCACTGAATCAGTCTTCCTGTGTCTCCATCAATTGTCAATAAACAGGACTCATGTCAAGAACAGCCTTATACACACCTGGGCTAGAGAACATGGCATTGAGTGGGTGTACCATATTCCTTATAATGCACCAGCAGCTGGGAAAGTTGAATGAATACAATGGCCTGCTTAAAACCACCTTGAAGGCACTGGGTGGGGAGACTTCAAGAACTGGGAGATTAGTTTAGCAAAGGCCACATGGTTAGCAAACACTCAAGGTTCCACCAAGAGAGTCAGCCCCGCCCAGTCTCTGAGTCCTTGCAAACAACAGATGGCAATAAGGTTCCAGTGGTACATGAGACATATGCTGAGAAAAACTGGGTTAATTCTGCCTCCAGCAAAGACAATCCCATCCCTGGGGTTGTCTTCCCTCCGGGACTAGGTTGCACCTGGTGGATGATGCAAAAGGATGGAGACACCAGATGCATACCTCAAGAGGACCTTGTTTTAGGGTGAACTACCCATGGTGCTGTGTCTGTATCAATAGGTGTATGTATATATGTATATAAGTAAGGTAGTGCATGTATGTATATAATTTAAAGGTTCCAATTTGATGTAGCATGTTGGTATGGGGAAAAAAAAATTGGAGTGGATAATGCTGGGGGTTAGATTTGTTTCTTTTTTATTTCTAGAATTCTTTCTCATAAATTACTAGGAGATTAACTGCTGGGTACTTGCGGGTGCTTGACCAAAACAAAGAAGTGGTCTAAAGTCGGGAGAGGAGTGTAGCGTTGGGCTACACTTCTTTTGCCTCTAGGAGTTTCCCTGGGAGGGGGAAGATAACACAAGTTTTGGGGGCAGATAAAGGATGGGGCTGGGGGAAGGTACGGTAACTTTTGCTCTCAGCATTTGGAGGGAAGACAGCCAGGGTACTTATATACAGGCTTTATTTTTGGGTCCAGCCCCTGCAGGGTCCGGAGCCCAATCTGGTCCCAGTTCCCGTGCAAAAGAGATCTGCCCCCCACTCCTCCCAGGGCTTTTACCCAGGGGGAAGGGGCTAGAGACAGGGAAAAGCTACTACCCAACCAAGAACAAGGTGGGAGTGGAACAGAGTTGGGTTACATTCCAGTGTGGGAGGATGGGCACTGCCGAGCAGGGACAAACCTCGTGATACATTTTCCAAGGGTTCAGAAGAAACATTACAAAACCTAATATAACAATGAAATACGGTATAAACCAAATTAACACACTACAACACATATCTTTGCCTGAGAGCCCCCTTAATTTTAAAAATTATAATAATGCGGAGAGAGGGGTGTCATTAGTGGACACGAGTAAATACTCACAGATTTGACTCCACAAGATGAGGGCTGAAGAAGAAAGAACTTTATTGTTTACAAAGACATTGCTTTTACAGGTTTTGAAAAATGACCAGGGATTGGAGAACAAGGCTACCACCTCTCCATCCCACTGGTCAGGCTAGAAGTCTATCAGCTGACTATCATCAGAAAGGAATGTGGAGAAACAAGATGTTTACATCAGAAAGCTGTGGGAAAATTCAGTCAGAGCTATACACATCTCACAAAAGCTCACATAATATGGCAACATCTCACTCTTTTTCTGTTACAAAAAAAAAGAAAAATTAACAATGAACAATGTTCAGTTTAGGTTTGTGGAGGGACCATCGGAGTGATCACTCGCATCATCTGCATCTGAGTCATCTTCGATGGTTCATCCATTTCATGACTTTCACTTTGGTCACTGTCTCCAGTTTGTCTATTGGCCGGATTTTCCCTTTGCAGTCGCAGGTCAGGATGAACACACTTTGCAGGTACCCAGCATACCCCAGTATCTATAGATACACACACATACCTGTGCTCGAAGCGATAAGGTCATAGGGACCTTCCCATTGTTTGGTGACTAAATTCTGCACCCAAACCTTCGCTCAAGATTGATGCGTCTCATCTGAAGCCTGTAACGAAAGATGATGGTTCAAAATGACAGGATTATATGAATTCTGTGGCACTGTACGGTGATTAATGGTATACAAAGCTTTTGCCAACTGACTGTGCAGGGTCTCACCCTGCCTTCCCTGTTTTTGTTTTGGAAGAACCCACTTTAGAATACCATCAGCACGTTTTACAAGAGCTTGACCAGTCAGAGAATGAGGGATACCAAACTTGTGTGACACACCCCACAACTGCAGGCACTGCCGCACCTTCTGCGAGGCATAAGCAGGACCATTGCCGGTTTTCACAGCAGAAGGTATGCCAAGAACAGCAAAGGCCTGCCTCCAGTGGGCAATGACATCGTGGGTCTTTTCTCCTATGTGGGCACAAGCCCACATCACAGAGGAGAAAGTGTCAACAGTGACATGCACTTACTTGAGCCGGCCAAACTTGGCAATTTGAGTGACATCAGTCCGCCAAATCTCCAAAGCCCTAAGGCTCTGGGGTTTACCCCTGCCGGCAAAGGCGCAGCAAGAGCGTGACAGTCGTCACATGACTTGACAATGTCACGAGCCTCAGCTGGCGTCAACTGAAACTGCTTCTGCAAGGCATGTGCGTTCTGATGGAAAAATGCATGCAATGCCTTGGCCTGCATGAGTGTATCAGGCTGAGGTGCTACCCACGCTGGGTTAGCCAACTTGTCAGCCCTCGCGTTACCTTCTGCTACAAACCCTGGCAAACTGGTATGACTCCTTACATGCGGAATGTAGTATGGATGAACCCGGGCCTGAATGGCACACCACAGGATCTTCAGCAAATGAAACAAAGCAGCATTGCTGACTTCCTTCAAAACTGAATGACCCAACCACTGTGCTGTCAGCCACATAGGCAGAATCTGCGACCAAATTGAAAGGTTGCTGGGAGAATCTTTGAAATGACATGACAGCAGCCCTCAATTCAACCAATTGGGCTGATCCATCCTCATGACTTTCCAGAACCTGCCACTCAGATCCATCCCTCCAAGTAACAATGGCCTTGCCTGTCCTTCCCGAACCGTCAGTAAAGACGGTGGGTCCTTGGACAGGCTCCTGACTAATTCTGGGCCGCAAAGAAATTTCTGTGAATTTTGCCACATGCAATAACTTGTGGCTGGGCAGATGATAAACGATCTGTCCAGAAAAGTTTTCCAGAGCACATTGCAGAGAAATACTGTTTGCAAAGCTCCAGTCAAAGTCCTCCTGCTGTACTGGGAGTATGATCTTTGTGGGATCCGCACTCATTAATTGCAAACACTGTTATCAGCATTTGATTATCAAATGAGCGATCAGCTCAAACAATGCAGCTGCCGCCTTCTGTGGCTGATGCGGCAAGAAGACCCATTCTAAAACATGGAAGAAATTGGACCATTTTTTATTCCATTTGCCAGTGATGCCTGTGGGATGCAAATTTGGAATGGTAACGAAGACAGTTACATCAATAGAGACATCAATGTGATAGATGTGGCAAGCCAAAACAGCTCGCTGAACCTCCTCCAGCACCTAACGTGCCTCGGGTCAATGTGCTAGGTGACTTCAAATCAGAGTCTCCCTTTAACAAATCAAAGGAGACAGTTGTGTCGTGGTCAGTCCCAGATACGGATGTAACCAATTGATGACACCCACCAATTTCTAGGCAGCATTCAGTGTCTCCACCAAATGTACAAATTGCAACTCTTGGTGTTGGACCGTTCGCTCCAAAATTTTGACTCCCAAATATTTCCAAGGAGGTGGTTGTTGAGCCTTTTCTAGAGCCACATGCATCCCGTGAGAATGCAAAGCATTGATCAGCTGAGGCTGTACCCTCAGCAATTTATCTTGGGTGGACGCAGCCACCAATATGCTATCCATATCATGATAAAATCAAGCATCAGGAAACTGCTTGCAAACTCCAGACAAGGCTCGGGCCACCACATACCATTGGCATATGGCTGGTGAGTTGCGACAACCCTGGGGAAGAACTCCCCATTGATATTGCTGTGTGGGCACTGTTGATAGCTGGCGCTGAGAAGGCAAATTTCGGTCCCTCGTTGGGATGCAAAAGAATTGTAAAGAAGCTATCCTTCAGATCCATGATGAGGACTGGCCAATCTGCAGGAAGCATGGTGGGCGATGGCATACCAGCCTGCAACATCCCCATGCTTTCCATCACGGCATTAACTTTAAGGAGGTCTTGTAACAATCTCCATTTCCCAGATTTTTTTTTTGATGCAGAGGACAGGAATGTTCCAGGGACTGGTAGAAGACTCCAGATGAGCCTAGTCCAACCGCTCCTGAACTAAATCATGAAGGGCTACTAATTTGTCTTGAGGAAGGGCCACTGGTCCTCCCAAACAGGTTTGTCCACCAGCCACCACATAGGAGGTGAGGGACACTCTGCACCTTTCATTGCAGTGACCCTCATCAAAAGTCCGTCCCAATGTGCACTCCCCATGTGGCCAGAACATCCCTCCTCCAGAGACTGACATGAGTTTCGGTTGTGACATGAGGCCAAACCATTTTGGTCTGTCCCTCTGGGTTCGTGATCATCACAGGCCTCTGGCTCACGTAGCACTGCGCCGTTCCTGCCAATCCCGTGACAGACGTCTGCACCGAATCCAATGGCCACTCCGGGGGCCAAGTGGCAAGGGAGACAATTGTGGTGTCCCCATTGGTGTCGAGGAGCCTGCAAAGGCGGATCTCTGACGGTGTCGCACCAGGGATGGACAGGGTACACACTTTCTTAGGACGGTCTTTGGTCAGGACAGCAGTCCAGTGAACCTGAGGTGGTCCAGTGGATCTGAAGCCACCGTTTCCTCACAACCGGTTCTCTTTTCTGTGAACAGAAGACTTAAAAGGCACAAGTTGAGCAATTCTGATCTCTTCAGGGATGGTTACGGGGGGGTGGGTGTGGAAACCATGGCATAAATTTGTCCTGTATAGTCTGCATTGATGAGTCCTAGATGCATCATGATACCCTGGGCGGTTGCACTAGATCTCCCCATGAGGAAAGAACACATGCCCTCACCCAGAGGACCAAAAGCATCCAAGGGAACTTTGTGCACTCCGCAAGAGTCTATGATGACTGCTGCTGCAGACATCGAGACCTGCGGAGCTGCAGGTGCTGGCTGTAAGCCGGCCAAGCAGACCTCCATCGGCTCCGAGCCCTGGAAAGAGTTTTGTGTCTGAGTGCATCTTCCCTTCATGCTCCACTTCCAGTTTCCCGAGCTCAACAAAGGCTGACCATTAGCATGAGCTGTCACCCTACAGACATCCGAGGTATGATTCGGTCCTCCGCACCAACTGCAGAAACAGACGACATTTGTCCCCCTCTGTACTTGCTGTCCCTGTTTCTTGCTGGCCTGAGCATTCCCCTGCTTTCACTTTCCACTCTGCGGCCCGGTCCAGGCTGGCCACGGAGAAGTAGCCACGGCAGCCACCTTATAACCTGTGGCGCCTACCATTGCACAGGCCTGTACCATTTGCAATACAGAAGGATCTCCAGGAAGGGCCTCAATAATCCTTCTGTACTTGACATTACAGTTAGTTCTCGCAAGGTTTTTGAGCACAAGATGCCTTGCATTGAAATCCTCCACCTGCCTCTCAATAGAGGCAGTCAACCTCTCTGCCTGCTTTTCAGGATCTGCCTACTTTTGTGGCTTTTCCTCATCCTATTTTGTTTCTTTTCCTCTTGCATGAAGAACAGGGACCGGGGACTCTTGGGCATCACACAATTTCTGTGCAGCACCTTGAAAGGAGGGAATGGGCCCCCCAAGTATTTGTAGAACATATGAAGAAGGAAAGGATTCTGAAGTAGTCTGGTTACATTTTTTCTGGTGGGAGAAGTCGAGGGAGAGAAAGTGATGAATCTTGGTGAATCTATACCCAACTGTGACGGACAAAAACTCTCTAACAGTTTTAAGTTACAAAGTGTATGTTTATTACAGCCGGGCAGCACGCGGGATGTTTCCCTAATTCGAACTGCCAAATTCACAGGTAATTACAAAGCCTTTTATTTACAAGTGTTGAATATCCAAAATACAAATGCATATTCATACCCCTGTCACCTCCCATTCCTCGCTTCCTATGCTAATTGGCAAAAAGGCTATTAAGCATTCGTAGTTTGTTTCTCTAAAATGAGTCGGGGGTCTATTCTGGGGAGGGGTCACCCAAAATGAGGAAGTAAGATGAGTCTTCCTCATCCTGACCTTTCTACCTTTTCAATGCATTCATGACAAATGGATCCTTGGTAGAACTTATAGTTTCCTGTGTTCAATGGGTCCTTTAAGCAGGAAATCTGCAGCTATCTTATGTCCTATTTACCACATTTTGTTTTTCATTACAAGCACAGCTACATAAACATAAAGCTGACAAGAAATCAGTTACAAGATCCGGGGTAGCTTATCTAAGATCTGG
>JANEHK010000197.1:6758-22827 GCA_025960845.1 Tachycineta bicolor | reverse complement strand
TGCCTGCTCTCCTGCCTCTCCCTTCTCTTCCACAGCCACTTCTCCAGCTTCATCTTCTTATCCCACACTTGTGTCTTTTTCTCCTTCTCCTCTGTCATGGGTTAGTACAGTTTGGTTTTTTAGTTATAGAGGAATGCAGCATGATTTTCTGGGTCAGGACCTGGAAATTGCTTTAGAATGGACAGGGACCTTACAGAGGGTTAGTTGGAATATTGGCATCTGTTTTGACCCCTGAAAATTGTTGGCTACGACTTTGGGAAGTACCATATAAAACCCCTTGATTTCCTGTAGGTGGGTCTTTGTCCTTTTTTCCTTTGGCCAGAGAGAAGCAGGTAACATCGAGCTGGGCCTGCTGGTCCCCGCTTTTTGGGGGGGAGCTGGCCTGAGGCCTGGCCGGATTCCATCAGCTCCTGGGGCCAGGGTCGGGGGAAAGAAGAGGTTGTTGCTTTACAACAACTACCTTCTCTAAACTTCCCTGGAGCAGAGAGAGATCTCTGCCGGGCCCCTGGTAAGAGCTATGGACACCATTTAGGCTGAGGCTGCCCCAATTTACACCAAGGGGTGGGCTGAGAAAGTATTTATGATCCTGCCTGGGTTTTTTGTGATTCCGGACTGGCCGGGTGCTCTGATCTCTGATATTTCTGTGTGAATTCTTCCTCCCTCACCAGCGCAGCCTTGGACATCTAACACCACGAGCTACAGAGGGAGAGACAAAGACTCTGGGCAGATTTAACCCTTTCCTGGCAACATGAAGCTTCCAGAGCTTGGCCCTTCTCTGAGAGAGAAAAGAAAGGGCCGAGTGAACATAAAGAACAAACAGCATGAAGTCAGTAGAGTGAAAGTGAAAAGACTGTTGGAACAGGGGGTTGAAGAGTTGGTTGTTCCATTCTTATTGAGCCATGGAAATGAACTCTATATTTAGATTATTCCTTTAAATCATGGGAAAGATATGCATTTGGGGAGATGATTGTTTGGATTTGTGTATGGATTTGAGCAAAGGTGTTTGTGATGGACTAAGTAATATTAATCCTATAAGATGCTTAAACAGAGATAAAGATGAGAAACCCCCTGCGCCAGTGAAGAAGTGAGAAGATATCTCTGTACCTTGAGATGAAGAATCCTTGGCTTTGCAGCTATTCATCTTTAAAAGGTGACATCCCAGTATGCAAAAGTCTAAGACCCATGACCCATAAGCTTGGGAAACTGCTCCTGGGAGGGTCACAAAGGCAGGTTTCTCCGGGCGGTTGTTTTAGTGACAGTTTAAAACCCACAAGAGAACTGTTCTAAGTTGTCAGTGGGATCCATGACTCAAAAAGATACTCTTCCCCTAATGAATTGATGAAAGACTATTGTCAGATAGTGAAACTGACTGAAAATTACAAGTTTTGTCTCTTTATGTTGTTTTGTAAGAAAGTGAACAGTTTGTAAGGGGAGGGAAGAGTGTTTTTGAAGTTTCATTCTCTTTTAGTTTTTTTCCAACTTTCTTATTCTGTTCTTTTAATGTGTGTAATAAAACTATTTGTTCATTTTTAAGGTTGAGTCTGCTTTGTTTTTCTCCTAGTCTCTCTGTTTTTAGGTAGTCCTAAAAAGGCATCAGTCCAAAGCCCTCTGTTTTCCCTCCTCTCCCTCACCTTTCCTATCATTCCCTGAATCCCCAACTCCTACATCCGATCTTGGTTTGGGGGGTCCCACTCCCCTCCCACTCCTTTTGGGGATCCCACCCCACTTTTCCTCCCTCTCCCCCACATTTCCTACGGCCTTCCCCTTCCCGTGTTCACCATTCATCCAAGTTCCCTTGGCTCCCAGCTGGGGTGCTCCCAATGTTATTGTTGAAGCACATAATCACAGGATGATTATATGCAGGTGCTTTTATTGAAGGGCTCTGGGGTACAGACAGACCCAAATCTGACTCTGACACAGGTTTGAGATGAACACGTTTTTATACCCTTTTCTTCATATAACTACATATTAATTATTAAACCCCTATTGTTCTATTGTATACATTGATCTTATCCAAGCATGAATTCTTGTCATTTTCATCAGGTCTCCCAAACGTCCTTTCTCATGATTCTTGTTACGATCACATCGTTTCTCATAATTCTCATTACGACTGACCAATAATCATACTCAATTACCAAACAATCATTACATTTAACAATCATATAATTTATCATATGATGATTATACAGGTCCAGTTTCACATGATCCACTAAAAACAAAGCTCAACATTTGTTCCCAAGGCCTAGTTCCCTTTCCCAGGCCTATCAGACCCAACCTTTCTTTCCACCCCCAGAATCTATTCTATACATTTCCCGTGATTTTAGAAACATTTTAACCCTATGCTAGCAGGGACAGGGACTGGGAATGGAACTGGGAATAGGGAAAGGGTTCAGGAATGGGCATAGGACTGGGAATGAGCACAGGGGCCAGGAATGGGTAAGGGGACTGGGAATTGGGACTGGGATCGGGAATGGGCTGGAAATACAAGACAAGTACTGAGAATTATACTGGGAATGAGGGTAGGGACCACGAATGGGACCAGGAATACTGGACTGGGAAAGAAAATTGGGAGAGTGACTGAGAATACAGGACTGGGACCAGGAATGTGTCTAAGAATGGGGACAGGGACTGGAAATATGAGACTGAGTCTGGGAGTGGGGACAGGGGCATGGAATATGGGACTGGGACCGGGAATGGGACTGGAAATACGAGACAGGAACTGGGATTAATACTAGGAATGAGGACAGGTATTAAGAATTGGACCAGCAATACTGGAATGGAACTGGGAATGGGGACAGAGACTGGCAACTGGGGCGGGGACCAGGAATGGGACCAGGAATGGGAAGAGGGACCAGGAATGGCACTGGAATATGACTGGGAATGGGGACAGAGACTGGGAGTATAGGATTGGGAATACAAAACAGCAATTTGGAATGATATTGGGAATGGGGACAGGGACCTCTTGAGTGTTTCTTTCAAGATTCGGGTTGTTTTAAAGTCCTTCAGTGCAACGGTCACTGACCACTGAAGACCAGCCCCAGTGTCAGCCTGGGCAATGAAGCAACCCATCCTTTCCACCCAAAATGTCCAAACAAGTCTTGGAACCACTCTGGATCTTTTTCTGTTTTTAAGTCTTTAACTTTTTCTTTCAGCAGTTGAATGTTTTTTGAGATGGACTCACTGTGGTCGGATAAATTAAAGCAACACAAGCCCTCAAATTCTTGGCAGCCATGCCCATGGACTAGAAGCAAGATGTCTACTGCTGCTCTGTTCTGAAGTGTCGCATGCCTGGTGTTTTCTTCATCCCATAGGAGATCGCTTAGTGCCTTTGATGTCCTGTTGGCCTGCTTACTCAGCCAACACCTCAAATGGTGAATTTCTCCTAAACTTTTTTGGCTACCACCCAAGGTAAGAATATTGAAACCACTACTCTCTTACTTTTTGGCCAATCAGAAAGGGTGGTGTCAAAACTTTCTTCCAATTGGGTATAGGATCTTTTTGGACGGGCCAATTTCTTGTTTTGCTTCCATTCTTGTAAGAGAGTGATGTTTGGGGTGAGAGTTGTAAGTTGGCCAAAGGTGCACAGACCTCCTCGGATGCGGGAATGGATTCCCACCCACACCCTATCACTGCAAATTAGGAACACACACTTGGGAAGTGCCCTGGGAACAAAGAAGCCAGAAGTGTCAAATGGAATTTGTGTTCTGTAGTTGCACCAGTTGACCGAACTATAAATTTTTGTTCAGGGTGTTTACATTGATTTTGTAACTAGAGGCCGTATTTCAAAAGTAAAAATTAAAACAGTAACTAGCTTTTGCTGAGCCAAGCAGATCAAGCTCTTGGGCTCGGAATCTGCTACTGGGTTTTCTTTGTGAGCGTCTGGTGGAGCTTTGGGTATGAGTTTGACCCACTGTTCCCAGGCTTCTCAGGCTGGTCCTTTTTCTGCGGTGGGTGGGGCAGGATACTTCCTGGCAAAGGGATAAGGTGGTGACGGCTTGCTAATTTTGAATGGGATTCCAACCAGGCATAACTGTAGCAAGAAAGGAGCCGAGTATCAAGCGAACATCAATGTGATTAGGTTTGATCTCCCTTTATTGTTCTAAAAATCCAATATTTATGTGAATTAGAGGCTAAAGCAGGCACTGTTAAACAGTAGCTGATTGGTTAAAAACTTATGTTCCAACATTCTAAATGACTGTCCATTGGTCCACGTCTCTTGGCTGCATGGTCAGTTCTTGTTCTGTCTTGTGATCAGCATTTCTCTTCAGCATCCATGAGAAAGGACAGCAAGTTGTAACATGACTTCCAGTATCCGTGAGAAAGCATCCATGAGAAAGATCTATAAGCTGTTATATTTGCTACTTTCTTGATAATACCCACAGCGCAAAAACAGCATAAGAACAATACAAGGCCTTATACCATACCCTGATAGCAAGGATTGTTCAAACCTTCCATCACAAGATTGTGGCCTCACTCTTCTAAAAATTCCTCTACACATAACAACAGAGGACTGCTGACAGAGCCCATGGACAGGCACAAGTTGTCTTGCCAGAGGATCTTGGCAAGTGTCACTCACACATTTTCTGGTGGTTGTCTGACCTTCCATGCTTTGATGTTGAGAAGCATGAGGCATGTGAGGAGCATCTACATCACTGTGACACAGTGACTGCCTCACATCTCAGAGTGGTCTTTTGGGGTTTGCTTCTAAAAAGAAAAACTAGTTTAAACTATCAACATCTTATTTGTGCACTAGGGAAGCTTAGGATGAGAAGGGGTATGGGAAACAGTTATCTGGGGAAGTTTTCAAGTTAGGTGTTGGGGGTTAGGTTTGTTTGGGTTTTATTTCCAATAGAACTTTTTCCCCCCATGAGTTGCTAAGAGATTAAATACTGATGCTTAGAGGGTGCTTGACCCACACAAAAGAAGTGGCAGAGGGTGGGGGAAGATCACTTAAATTTGGGGAAGGGAAAGGCACAGTGCTCCGGGAGCTGAGTGTGCTTTTTCCTGCTCTCAGCATCGGAGAGGCATGGTCAGGCTGCTGCTTGTTGCATGAAGAGTCCACTGTTACCAGAGGGTCCAGTCCTGGGAATTCTAGCACCATCAATCATCTGTTGGAGGGCCCAGGAATTCAGAGCCCTTTCACCTGCCCCGCTGGAGCTGGGCCATCCCCATACAGCCATCGCAGCTTCTTCAGCACTGCTCACTTTGCTGGGACACCCCCTTTTTGCCTGCTGGGACACACCCCTCTTCTGCCTGCAGGTGACAACCCACTGTTTCCAGGGGCCAGTTCCCCAGGAGTATAACTGGAGATGGCATCCCAGGTTGGAGGGGTCCAAAGTCTTTGATTGCTTCGTTCACCTTATGGAGGTCCTGTAAAAGTCTCCACTTATTTTTCCCTGTTTTTTTGATCACGAACACTGTGGTGTTCCAAGGGCTATTCGTTGGTGTGATGCGGCCCTTGGAAAGTTATTCTTCTAATAGGGACTCTAAAGCGCACAACTTCTCTTCTGGGAGGGGTCACTGATCAACCTAAACTGGATGATCTTGTTTCCAGCTGAGTTGAGAAATGTCCTAGGGTGACTGTGTATCCCCCCAATTGTCTATTGGGTGCAAAGGGGAAGCGCCATTTGTTTTTCCCCAGGAAAACTTTGCTCCTCGGAGTGACCTTGAAGTGGGGGAGTTGGAACACTGCAAGACGAAAGAAGCTCTGTTGTTTTTTTCCCCCGGCAGTTAGTTAGTTAATTTAGTGCTAGCGTAGTTAGACGCTGTAGAATAGCTGAAGCTTTTTGCTTTTTTGCTTTTATTTTCCTTTTTTTTTTTCCTTCCTTTTTTCTTTTTTACCCTCTCCTCGGAACTGTTCCAACCTCTCTCCGGACTAAGGACCTGGGGGAAGCACCGGGGGCCTCCACAGGGGACCCACCCCACCAAGACCAGCCCTGCACATCTCCTTTTCTCCCAATGCCAGCAGAGACGGAGCGGCGGAGCACAGTGACTATCTTCAAGAGGAGACTTTCTTTAAGTTTGTTATCCCTCTGTAAGCACCACGAAGCTCTTGTCATCGGGTATTGTGCTGGGAGTGCTTTGCCTGTTTAATAAACAGGGTTTTTTCCACTTCTCTCTGAGGAAGTCTTTTCCTGAACTGGTTGGGGGAGGGGAGGGGGGCCCCGTGGGCAGGTTTCTCCCAAAATCTGCCTGAAACCACCACAGACTTCCTGTAAAAGTCTCCACTTATTTTTCCCTGTATTTTTGATCACGAGCACTGGAGTGTTCCAAGGGCTATTCGTTGGTGTGATGTGGCCCTTGGAAAGTTATTCTTCTACTAGGGACTCTAAAGCGCGCAACTTCTCTTCTGGGAGGGGTCACTGATCAACCTAAAGTGGATGATCTTGTTTCCAGCTGAGTTGAGGAATGTCAAAAGCATGCCTCTCAGTGGCCCCAACTAAAAATCCTTTGAGTTAATTTGAAGGGAAACACCCCACTGTGATCTCTTCCCCATAAGGTGATGGGTGCTCGAATGACAAAGGGTTTCACAGTCGCTACTTTCCCCTCAGGCCCACTGATAGTTATCTATAGTAACTATTTTCCGTTTTGATCACCATGAAGTGGCAACTCCACCAATCCCTAAGATAAGCCCTGCCACTGGCTCCAGTTCCCAATCTGAGGGCCATTCTGATCTGGTAATCAGGGTGACATTTGCCCTAGTGTCCAACATCCCTAACCTTCTGATCTTTTCACCTTTGGAGAACAGGGAGTACTTGATGATGGGTTTGTTGTCTCCCATTCCCATTCCACTGCACCCAAATGGCGGTGGGGTTAGGGGGAACAGTGTCTGGAAAACCTCTTGGTAACAAAAATGCTTGCAGTAAAGGAACTCCTGCAGGCAGGAGGTATGGATAGTCCAAACTCATAACAGAAATAAAAATTTCCTCACCAGGTTCAAATGTCTGAACTTCTGGAATCACTGCAACTTCACTCGGTTTATAAATAAGATCTCCAATAATTAGAATGTCAAAAGGTCCATTCAACAGAGTGTGTTTTCCAGTGGCTATTCTATAATTCTAATTTTCAAATTGTACAGACAGGTTGCTTACCAACTTGTGCCTGGTTCTCACCTGTACCTCAGAGTAAATTGGGTCGTCTTCATCTCTGGCAGCACTTTTGCTGCTGGTATCTTCAGTCCGTGTGGGAACTGATCTTCTGTGTCCTCTCTGGAGGGGCTAGTGGTGCAATGAAAGCAAGGTCGCTGGGCATTTGATGTCTTTACACAGTGTTGATCTGCACTCAGTTGGAAGTTTCCCAACTGCCACCATTTCTTCAGGTTGTTGTGCAACCAGTCATGGTCTCTATGTCTGTCCTGAATATCTTGTTTTTATTGGCATTCCACCATAAAATGTCTGTATTCACTGCAGTTAAAACATCTTTGGTTCTCTTTCACTGCTACTACAGCAAATGCTCCTGACACCCCCTGAGCAATCCCTTGGGCCACTGCTTGGGCCACAGTGTTCTCAGCAGAGTTGTGTTTGACACAGGCTTCTGTCATCTCATCTATAGTTTGTTCTGAGTCAAGGAGAAGTGACCTAAGTATTGGGTTTGTCTCTGAATTGGCATTAATCATTGACATTTTTATTAGCATCTCCTTTTGCGCTTCTTTGCTTTCTATTTTCTTCTCCAATGCCACTTTGGGACAATCAACAGATTTTATAAATGTCTCATCCACCCCTTGTTTTATGTTTGTGAAGCTCTATGTGGGGACGGTGTCATCTGGTGTCAGGAATAGGGATGTCTTTGCTGCAGTAGTAATTTCAAGGAGAGCAGCTTCGGGAGTACGAGTTTGATCTTGGGGTTTGAGGTAGTTTCCTTCACCGGCAATTTGCTCTAGTATCAAATTTGGCTTATTCGGGTCATTTTGATAAATCATGGCCAATGTTCCTAATTACTTTTTCCAGTTGTGCTCCCACAGCATGTATTCTGCTGGGGAGAGAAGACATCCCATGATGTTCTGGATGTCATGAGGGATTAGTGCACGGCAAAGGTTGCCTCTAATAGATTCTTAAAGTAGTGTGATCCCCTCCCATGTTCTTTGGAAAGTTCTTTTAATTCATTATAAGGAAGTGGTTCCCACGTTACTGTACAGCCTAAACACCTACTTGTTTTTACTGTGATTGGGAAAGCCATGATTTTGTTAGCGATTTCCCAATCACCTTGTTTGGATGCTTCCCCCGGGTCTTGGCCCAGTGGTCCTCACAGTCATGGTCTGAAAGCGAGGACTCACTGCTGTCATCCTCTGAAGAGGGTGGAGGGCAGCTGGTGCGGGTGCAGGGCTTAGCAGAGCAGACGGGGGATGCCTGGTGTTGAGTGGCAGTGGAGACCAATATGGCCTTCTTCCGGCCGCTACTGCTTTCACTTCTGGTCCCAGTGTCGTGGGAACCAGAAGTGGGGGGACCGACAGGGGTGGGGCCCACAATGCAGAGGATGGAACCGCCGCAAGTGTTCCCTATATTAGGGGAGGGGCCTGATGCAGTTACACCAGACGGAACGCAAGAGGAAGGGCAAGACGCCTGCGCGACAGGCGGCGCGGGAAGGGATGGTGACGTAACATGGTGGTGGCCATTTTGTGGAGAAAAGGTGAGAAAACTTTGACTGGAACATGGGAAAATGGCGCAGCTGGCTGTGGTGCCGGCGTCATTTTGTGCTACAATTGAACTGGGGGACATAGAACTTTGAACTTGAGGAAAGTGGGCATCGGGAGGAGGTTAAGGAGAGAGTCCAAGGTAGTGTGGCCAGCACTATCTTGGGAAGGGCAGAATGAGGGTCAAGGGGTGTCCAGGAGACGGTGGCAGCCCGGCACGAGATCGCAAGAAATGCCCGCCAACCCACCCTCAGGCAGGGAAGAGGTTTTAGATTCATGGGGTGAGGGAAGAGGGGAAAGGGATTTTAACTGGGGCCTCCCAACATTTCCCAAATCATCCCTAGAACTGATTTCCTCTAAAGCCTTTATTATTAACTTGAACAAAGGAAAAAACTTCGCAACTAAAACATCCCCTTCGAACTGAACAACATTTCATTTTTTCCCCACTTTATCCCAAAAGGCATCTACATGAACATAACAACTTAGTATCAGGAAAACACTTAAAAATCCAGTGGATAAATCTTTTCAACAAGCCCAAACAAAATTTAAATTTTGCCCCAACAAGAGTGTCTTTAATTTGGAGATAAAATTCCTGCTCGAATGGGGTGAGCGATGGACAGCTAACTTGTTTCCCCATTCTGCTTTCTACTTTCTCCCCAGCAATAAAGTGTAAAACTAAAGTGAAAAGACCAAGTGCAGTATCAACTTACAATCTTTCTTCGCTGGATGGCGATGGTCAACGTAAAATTGCTGGGGGGTGGCCACCTGAGCCGATCTTCAACAAGTCCTGGTCAGCATCTCTCCTGTACCTTCTGCTAAAACACAGGAGGGTCCCTTCAAGGAAGTGGCTGTCCCAAGGTTGTTTCTTGCACCAGTGGCTGGAGCCGGCTGGACACACTCGCTGCAGGGTGACCGAAACCTGCCCCAGGTTGGGCACCACTTGCCACGGTGACTGACCATTGAAGGCCAGCCTCAGAGGCTCTTCAGGGTGCCACAACCTTCCATGGCGAGTCATCTTTAACAAGACGCTCTCTGCCCCAGAGGCACAGGCACACCCAAGTGATGTTTAGCTCTTCTGTGATGGTTGTTGGGAAAACCGAGTCCAAAGGCCCTCAGTGCCTATCGAGGCAGAGCTGGTGGGTCAGCTCAGCTAGGCTGCTTCTTCCAGGGCAGCTCCCTCCAGTCAGCTCAGGAAAGAAGAGGCAGGAGTCAGGAAATTCTCCGGAGCCTTCTTTATTCACTGGAACTGACAACCAAAGAACCCGGAGGGTCTCAACCGGCCTGATTATATGGGGAGCTAAGGGGGCAGGACCTACCACTCAGGCCAATAAAAGCAAGGAACGGGGGAACAACCAGTCGAGGGAAGGATCCAAAATAAACTAATGGGGGAGCAGAAAAACCAGGAAGTACAGCAAAAACTAATGGGACTCAAGGGATCTGCATGTGGGCAAGGGTTCATGGGTTTTTACCGCAGTGTGCTTGCCCTAACCAAGGAGTGTATGTCTCAGAGAGGTTCCCTATGGGGAAGCCTCACTGTTTCACAACTCACTTTCCCTCCATGGGAAGGTGCAGCTCCCTGTGGGGCCTCCAAGGCTCCCACACTTCACCTTCTGATAAACCCTGAGCCAGACGCAAGAATGAAACGGAGTCTTCAAATTCTGATTTCTCAAGGTTTCGTGCTTTGTTTATTATTTCTTATCTTACAATTCTTTCTGTGCCCAGCCAAGGTCTGTGCAGCTGCTCGGGCACCAGATGAGTCCCCCTGAGCTGGGAGGTCATTGTCTCTTATACTAATTATTACGTATCCTTTATTTAAAATTACTTGCCAATACCTACTACCTATACTAATCAGGTCATCTCTACTCTGACTGAATTTCCTTAAATTACTTTGTGCCACCATCACTGCAGAAAATGGAGTGAAGGAAGAAGAAAGAAGAAGCATGGGGCAACATGCAAAGTCCTCCATCTTGCTCCCATCCATTTCCATACTAAAGAACCCAAAACTATGATTTTTTTCACCCTGTGATAAGCTAAACTACTATCTTTCACACTCTTGTGGCCTGCAATCCATCCCGCAGTGCAGGAAGCCTTTCCAACGTGACTGGGATCAAAGCCAGTGTCTTCCTGGGCTCTGTGCCAGGATCCCAGACCCCCCTGTCCAGGTCTCAGACCCACCCCGTCCAGGTGTCAGACTTCTCTGCCCACGTCTCTGACCCTCCACGGTGACCAAAGGGATGCCCTGGACTCTGACATCTCCCTCTCCTGTGTGCACCAAAAACACCTCTTTGGCAACTCTGTCCATGGTTTGCCATATGCATCAAAGAAAACACTGCAGAATCATGAGAAGAATTACAAGCCCTAATAAAATGTATATAATAGTTCTCAAAAATCCCTTCCACAACTGTGAAAGGTCAAACAAGTTGAACACACCATCCATTCACGATTCAGTTACCTCTCCAAGTTTGTTCACACTTTCCCGCAATTGCTTGTTCTGATGAATGGATTTGGAATGATCTGACAAGTTCATGCAGCACATCCCTTCAAATTCCTCACACCTGTGCCCGTGTGTCAGCAATAGATAATCTATCGCTGCTGTTTTGGAGACTCGCTCGCCTTACACTGTCAACATCCAATAACATGTCACTCAGTGCAAGAGAGGTGGCTTGGGCATGTTTGCTTAGCCAACAACCCACCTGATCCAATTGTGTCAAGGCTACTCCTGATGCTGCCTGTGGTGAAAAAAGTGCAACTGCAATTCTCTGTCCTTGTTCCATGTGTGAACATTGTCATCACAATCTGGATCATACGGTTTGATAGATCTTTTCCCTCTATATTTTTGCTCTCTCAGCAATGTCATGTTGGGTGTTAGCAATGAAAGCATTCCAATGCTGCATGGACCACCTTTGACATTTGTGGGGATTGTGGGCCAAATCCTGTCCCCACAAATGAGAAATATTCCTCTTGGCAATTGCGCTGGAACATGGTTGGATGGTTTGTCTAACATCTTAGTGTAATTACACCAAGATGATGCATTTCTGTAAATGATGAGGTTTGGAGTGACATCTGTCATTTTGTTTTGTGCCTCTCCAAAAAGGCTGAATTTCACACAAAATTGCATTCTAACCTATCCAAGAATTTCCAGTTCCTGAGGTTCAAAAAGAGCCACAGGAAGGAATTTTGTCCAAACGTCCCATCTGTCCACTGGGTTTACAATGGACTTTGAAATTGTTGGAGGGATGTTTTCTGGAATTGGCCATTTGCTCACTGGCAATCCCACTAAACAAGTTGAAAAGGGCTTCCTTGGCCTTGAGTGTGTCAAACAGATGGTGTCCAACCTTGACGCATCGGCCAGAGTTTCCCAAACATTCTCTTTTGGTTAAGCCATGGGCAAAACTGCTGGATTGCTCAAGGCAACCAAAGAGAAGATGGGGCACAAGTGTAGTACTTCCATGTTCAAAGGCCTTCTTCCCGTGGGAATCCCTAAAATGCAACACCACCCAAGTACCAAAGAAAATCCAAGTCCCAGAGTCTCTTCTGCATGTAGAATGAAGAGATGTCTGCTGTCTTGACACCAGCTCACATCTGCATGCCCACTTCTCTGTCCCCGGTCTTGGGGTTCACATCTACTTGTGTCTGGACTCTGTAGGGCTTCATGTGCTTCACTGCCACCCATTTTGGTCCTACTCCTGTGGAGACACAAGCATAAACCTTGCCCCAGGGTATTAATTTGAATGGTTCTTCAATCTGTCCTGTTGCTGGGTTCCTGACCAAAACCAAAGGATTTTCCTTTAGTTTCTCTTGTGTGCTGTTTGAATACTGTCTGACAATTGGCGGAGTGGGCTCTGTAAAAGAGCCATTTATAAAATTCAACATATACAAGGCTTTGTTCAAATGCATGTGAGGTGCTGCACCCACCTCCCTCCTTTTCTGTTTATCCAAAGGGATTTTAATGTATGATGTGTCCTTTCAGTGATTGCTTGACCTGTTGGAGAGTGTGGAATACCAAAGGTATGATGGACACCCCACTTCTTTAAAAATTTGTCAAGCGCTTTTCCTGTGTAAGTTAGACCATTACCTGTTTTGATTTCCTGCGGCACACTCAGTGATGCAAATTCTTGCAAAAAATGTCAACAAGCATGTGGTGCCGTCTCACCTGTGTGCAATGATGCAAAAATCACACATGAAAATGTGTCAACTGAAACATGAAAATGTTTGAGTTTCCCAAAAGAGGGGTATTTTGTGACATCAGTCTGCCTTAATTGCAGACTGTGCAATCCTCTTGGATTGACTGCTCCCATGGAAGCAGGAGGCTGTACAAGCTGACAATCTGGGCAAGCACTAATGATTTCCTTTGCTTGACTTTTGGAAATGTGAAAAGCTTCATTAGTGCTTTTGCATTCTGATGAAAGAATGCACGACTCAATTTTTTTTTGCTCAAAAATGTTCAGTAAAGTCTTTGAAATTGGCATGGTCAATCTGTCTGCATGTGCATTGCCTTCCACTAAAATCCTGGAAGAGATGAATGTGCCCTGATGTGGGAAACAAAATATTTATGTTTTCTGTCTTGCAAAGCAAGTATGAATACAAATCTTCATTGTCAACCTCCCTCAAAAGCGATCCTTCAAGCCTCCTGACCACATTTGCTACATAAGCTGAATCTGTTATCAGATTAAAAGGCTGTTGAAACAGTTCAAAAGCTCTGACCACTGCTGCTAACTCCACTATTTGTGGTGAACCTTGCACTGTTCTCATTGTAAAAGTTTGGATTGATGAGCTGGATCATCATCTGGTGGATTGCCTGTCATTTGCACTATGGTGAAGGCTGCATTTGGTCCTCCTCAATATTTGTTCCTGAGCTCCCCAAGAGCTCTTCTCCATTTTGCATCCCAGATGAGGATCTGCGAATCTGTGAGAACCATTGAAGCAATGTGTCTTACACATCTTACACATCCAGCATTACATTCACATGCACGTAAAGAAGCAGCAGACCAGTGATGTGAGCATATGCTGTGCTAGCACGTGTATGGTGAGATACACAGATGTGGGGAAACATGCTGATTTAAATAAACCTTGCAAAGTGCCAGAGCACAGGGAGACACTCCCCCCTTCCTCCCCCCCCCCCAAAAAATTAAACAGACAAGTTAAGAAACTGCATGTTGGAAGCTATCTTGTGTTTTCTCTCCCTTTTTGTTTTTTGGCCTTTTGAGCCTACAGCAAAGTTGGTATTGTAACTTCAGATAACCAAAATATAACTCCTGATTCCCAGCCTCAGCAGTACCATTTTTGCTTTGGTTTAAACCTGGAATTCAAATTTAATTAGCACAAAAATTAAAATTAAAATAAACCTGGAGACAACTGAACTCCGGGTCGTAAAAGCAGAAAGCTAATTGACAGCTAAATGACAGCTGAGGAGGATGAGGAGTTAAATGATGCAATGATTTGAGGTCAAATGGTGTTAAGTCATATATTAATGTTAAATGTTAAATGTTCCCTTCAAAAGCTGTTTCAAGTCTGGAGACCCCAATCCCTTATCACGGATGACTTTCATCAGATCTTTGATAATGTCATGATCTAATCGCTCCCATCTTGGGTTTCCATCTTGTGTATTAAAAGTCACCAGCATTGCTATGCTTCTTATGCCTGTCAAATTAAAGTTTTTTTTCCTTCAAAGCTTTCTTTTTTATTTCAGTCCAATCTGTTGCACTGGATATCTGTGCACCAGATACCTGTGGCTCCTTAGACATTGGAGTCAATTGCTGTGCTTGCATCTCTGATGCTGCTTCTCCCATTTCAGGATCTGCTTGTATTTGTGGTTTCTCCACAGCTTGCCAAGATGTGATCCCTTCCTTGTTGAAGACCACTTTCTTTCTTGGCATTTCTGCCCCTCCTGGATGGGGACCTTGGACTCTTGTGCAGCACGTGATTCCTGTGCAGCACATTCAAAGGAAAAAGTGGACCCAGCAGGTAGCCATAGAACAAATGAAGAGGGAGTATATGCAGTGGGTTCAGAGGAAGCCTGGCTACCTTTTGCTGAAAGGAGAAGCTGAGGGAAACGGGCTGATGAGTCTTGGCAGAATTCCAAAGCTGTTTCTTTAAATTGTGGAAGAAATGGTCTCATAAAATCCTTGGACAGCAAAAATGATTGTGCATGACTTGGGAGACCAGTGATTGTTGCTGTTGTCTGAATAGGAATACCTTGTGAAGCAGTGATATGAGTCATGTCATGAGTAATTGATGCTTCTTGTTGTTGTGTTTGTTGTTGTGCTTCAGCTGCTCCATGGTCCTCCAAAGTCGACAAAGGCTCTGTTTGTTTTTGCTGGAATTGCTGTTCTGAAGGATAAGTCTGCCTTTTCCATGAAACTGGAAAAAAGTGGTGCAATGTAGGAATTTCGCCACTGAGTGGCGCTGTTGCTTCACTTGCAGTGTGCACCAGTCACTGTGACTGCTGTAATTTTGCAGTCTTGCCACTAGGTGGCGCTGACATCCCGGCAACTGGCCATTGCTGGCCCACTTTACTGTGTGGGTCTGGTACTTGTTCCAGCACCTCGGACAACACACGCTGGGCTGGCAAAAGGTTTTCAGTTCCTGGGTACACTTGCAGAACTGTGTGAGATATTGGACGTGCACCCAAGCGTAAAAATGCAGCAGCTGATTCCGAATCGCTACAAGCAGGTTGTGCCGTCACAAGAATGCTGCTGGTTGGGGGGGGTTGGGCTCAGTGACGTTTGCCATGTGGAGGTGGCACCTTGGAGAAACTCTCCGTCTTGGCCATGCCCCATCCCTGCCTGCCACGCCTCTGCCTGCCCTGGCCTGGCAGGGCCTGGGAGGATGTCCCCTCCCTGTTCACGCCCAGGGGCCACACTATCTCTCTCCATCAGGGTTTGCACTGCCCAGGGCAAGGCCGCAGCTTGGGGTCCATCCTGCCTTTTCCATGCCTGCGCCTGCACCTGCCGCGAGTGTTTATGGGGTTTGCAGTGCCTTGCTTGTTGCCACCTGTCCTGGCTCATCACCTGCGCTCTGCGATGCAGATGTAGTTTGGTCAGCATCGCTTCTGTAACTTGCGTCATTGCCGTGCACCGAGCTGCCAGCACAAGCTTTGTCTCCCCAAACACCTTGGTGCTGCGGCCTGCGAAACTGTGCCGCTCGTCTGCAAACTGTTCTCCCCTGTGGTCTGCTTCGTCCCAACATGGTGCACTTTCCGACCGCCCTTGGTTGCATTCCATGCCCCAGCGGGGTTGGCAAGGATTGCCTCCACACACGTGCACCACAGTCCCATCCTCCACTGCTGCGCGCACTGGGGACAGCAAGGAAGAGAGATACCACTGACAAATAAGTAGCAAGTTCCTTGGCCCCTGGGGAAGGTATTTCCAGTGGTATCTTTTCCTCGGGGCTCCTCAGTTGATAGGTGGGACCGAGAAGGCAAAACATGGGGCATCATCA
>JANEHK010000196.1:70639-106338 GCA_025960845.1 Tachycineta bicolor | reverse complement strand
TACATATAGTAAATATCTTGCGTAGAGCCATATAATATGCACTTTTCACAGGTATCGATACGAGATCCATACCCATATTTCTTTAATAAGTCAGTGGATATCATCCTGGGAGTCTACTATAGACCTCCTAGCCAGGACAATGATGTTGATGAATTATTCTTCAGGAAATTAAGGGACACCTCCAAATCAACTGCCCTTGTCCTTATGGGGGACTTCAACTTGCTGGATGTTTACTGGGAACACCACACAGCTGGTACAACCTGGGCCAGAAGATTCTTAAAATGCCTGGATGATAACTTCATGGTACAGGTACTAAGGGAGCTGACTAGGAAAGGTGACCTTGATTTGTTGCTTGTTAACAGAGAAGGTCGCATGAGTGAAGTGGTGATTGACGACTGTCTTGGCCAGAGCAACCACAAGGTGATCGAGTTTAAAATCTCCGGTGACAGGAGGAAATGTGCCAGCAAAACCTCAGCTCTGGACATGAGGAGAAAAGACTTCAGGCTGCTCAGGGAACTAGTGAGTAAGGTCCCCTGGGAAAATGTTTTTGCAGGTGCTGGGGTCCATCAGTGCTGGTCACTTTTTAAGCACCAACTCCTAAGGGCACAGGAGCAGGCAATTCCCAAATGTCTGAAGTCAAGCAGGTGAGGCAGAAGGCCAGCTTGGCTGAGCAGGGATCTTCTTCTGGAGCTAAGGCAAAAAAAAAAGTGTATGGCCAGTGGAAGAAAGAAGAAGGGTCAGGTGACATGGAAGGAATGCAGAGGTGCTGCTTGCCACATTGGGGAGAAAATTTGTGTGGCTAAAGCTCAACTGGAGTAGAAGCTGGGCAGAAATATGGGGGACAATCAAAAGAGCTTTTTAAAAATACATCAGTAGCAAAGGGGCAGTGTAGAAATAACATTGCCCCATTACAGGATGAGGATGGCCACCTCACAAACAGGGAGAGAGACCAGGCAGAGGTGTTTGATGCTTTCTTTGCTTTGGTCTTCATTACTGATGATGGGCTGTGGGAGTCTCAGAGCCTTGAGCTGGAAAACTATTGCTGTGAGAATTATAATACTCCCAGATGACCCTGAAGCTGTGTGGGATCTGCTGCTTCAGCTGTATTCCTAAATGTCTATGGGTCCTAATCGGATTCATCCCAGGCTACTCAAAGACCTGGCTGATGTCATTGTGAGACCTCTCTAAATGATTTTTGAATAGTCTTAGGAATCTGGAGAGGTCCTGGTGAACCAGAAGCTGGCAAACATTGTCCCAGTTTTCAAGAAGGGCAAGAAGTCTGACCCTGGAAACTACAGGCCTGTCAGTCTCAATTCTGTGCCTGGTAAAACTATGGAGAAGATAATTCTGGGAGTGTCCTGGGTACAGAGACAATGGGGTGGAGTTTTTAGTGCTGTCTATTTGATATCACTCACATCACCACTGAGGGTTGTGGTTTCTGCAGGGAAGAAGCCGAGGCCAGAAACAAAATTCCTCTTTTTTTGCTGGGCTCACTTTGGAGAGGGTGTGGGACCAGGATTGCTGTCACTGCTGCCATGCAGTCACCCCCACCCTGGAGAGACAGCCCCTGCATCCACATGGCTGTCACTGCCACCCCAGAGAGAGAGCCCTTGCAGTGAGGCCCAAGCCCTGCCTGGCAGTGCAGTCAGCATTTCATCATCACAGCTCCTCAAACAAACAAACTAGCTTTCCAGGTTTTGTTTTGTCCCTGCTTTCCACTGGTTTGAGGGGAGGAGGCGGGGAGGGAAGTTAAGCAGTGAGAGCCTCCCTGACATATTGTTCTTTGTTCTTTCCAAATACCATGTAGCCCCAGCCCAGGGCCAGTCACCATTTGGCCTTTATTTGGGGAAACCACATTGGGCACTCTTTAGGAAGCACTTTTGTTTGTTTGAAGGTGAAATACAGTTTTGTGTGTAAGACTGTCTCTCTTTTGTACACTCTTTTATTAATATTGTTGTGATTATTGTGACTTTTTTCAGTAAATTGTGATTCAAACTCATAGCCTCTCCTAGTCTTCCTCCATTTTATGAAGGGGAAGGGGGAAAAGGGAGCAGCTTGAGTGGGTTTAATTTTCGAACTGGGTTTTAAACCAGCACAGGGAGTGTCCTAGGTTACCATGTAAGATGCGCCCAAAGTAAGTATTCTATCACCATCTACATGAGCTGTTGAAACTAGGTTGGGCAGTGTTTCTCTTGCCCCCTCCCTCCAGACTATCTTCTGTTAATAGACCATCAATGTCTTGCTGCATGACGCATAGGTAGCTCCATGCGGGGGCTATCTCTGTTTAATGTTGTCTTGGATTATATAACCTAAAAATGTGTATTCTATTTCATCTGTTGAAAGCTGTTTTTTGGGAGATGTTTTATCCTTCTCTTGTAACTGCAGCGGGAAGGGGGGCGGATGCCTTCTGATAATGGTCCAGCCATTAAAACCAGGTGGGTCAATGTTTCTTATCTCTTTCACCACCCCTCCATCCTCCAGGGGAACATCTTCTGATAATGGGCCATTAGGGCCCTCCAATGACATAACACATTCCATCATCCCATTGTGAGATGCTCCACCCAGTTGGGGGGGGGAGGGGGGGGGGGAGGAGCCAGCTGTTCCTAGCTAGATAAAAACTGGGACTGAAGGACAAAAGGTATCCGTTTTTTTCCACTGGATTCCTGGAGGAAGACCAGACCCATCTCGTCACCACTGGACTTTCTACAGGACCATCTCTACTCCACAGAACCACATCTGTTACTCCAGGAGGACTTATTTGGACTGCTTCCAACACCCTGACCACCAAGGTGCCAGGTCGTATCCTGACTCTGTCAGGGTTTTCCAGGATTTTGGTTTGCTTCCTTGCTTGTGTTTTTGTACTACTACAATTCTATTTCTTTTTCTTTTTTTTTTTTTTTTTTTTTTTTTTTTTTTTTTTTTTTTTTTTATTTTTTTTTTTTTTTTTTTTTTTTTTTTTTTTTTTTTTTTTTTTTTTTAATATTCCTAGTAAAGAACTGTTATTCCGATTCCCATATCTTTGCCTGAAAGCCCCTAATTGCAAAATTATAATAATTTGGAGGGAAGGGAGTTTACATTCTCCATTCCAAGGGAGGCTCTAGCTTTCCCTGGCAGACAACTGTCTTTCAAAACCAAGACAAATGGGTAATCAAGGACCCATTGCATGACTCATAGAATGATATTAGCCCTTTGTGAGATGGTCCTCCCAGGGGGAGGAGCCAAGCATTTCCACCTGGATATAATCTGTGATTTGGGATGGCATGAGCAGCCTTACCCACTGGATTCCCAGAGGATGAGCTACCAGACCTTTCTATGGGATCACTGCTTCAACAAGACCACTTCATCTGGACTGCTACCACCACCACATGGTATCAGGGTATATTCTGACTCTGACAGTGATCTTTTCTACTACTGCATTTGTTTTATTTTATTTTATTTTCCTTTTTTTTTTTTTTTTTTCTTTTTTTCTCTCCTATTAAATTGTTTTTCTGACTTGGGGTCTCTCACTGGTTTTGCTTTCAAGCCAGCACAGGGAGCTATTGAAAAACACCTGAGGGACAATAATCATTGGTCACAGCAACACAGCCTTATGAGGGATAAGTCCTGCTTGTTAAACATATTTTCTTTTTATGATAAGGTCACCTATCTAGTTAATCAAGGGAAGCCAGTTGATGTCATCTTTTGAGATTTCAGTAAAGCTTTCAATACTGTTGCTCACAGGATCTGTCTGGACAAAATGTCCAGCATTCAGCTGGATAAAAATGTCATGTCATGGGTCAGTAACTGGCTCACAGCCTGAGCACAAAGGATTATATTGAATGGGTTACATCAGGCTGGTGACCTGGGTGAGGTTCCACAGTGTGGTAGCGGCACGCAAAGCAATAATACAGAGATAAGAAGTCTGCAGTGCAGAGTTGCTCCCCAAGCCAGAGCAGTGTGAGCCTGTTTATTCCTTTCATTTTTATACATTTGTGGGTCTGGTTGTGGATTGGCTTCTTGGGTTACTACCCTTTCACCCCACTGGCCAGACTAGCTGTCAACTAACATTATTTTCAGGGTAGAAGTATGTAAACAATGGACAGGGAATGAAAACAAAAGGTTTGTTTATGTTCCCATGCGTGAGAAAAGCGAAACACTGCTCCTAATATTATGCAGAAACTAAAGAAATTGACTCCATCTTATGAACAAGTAGAAGGCTTTAGAAAAACTCAGAAAAACCAGGGTGACACTGCAGGACTCCATTTTAGGGCTGGTTCTCTTCAACATCTTGACAGATGACTGACACAGGACTCAAAAGTATACTGAGATGATACTAAATTGGGAGGAGCTGTTGACTCCCTTGAATGCAGAGGCCCTGCAGAAAGACCTAGACAAATTAAGAGGATTGGGCAATAACCAACCATATGAAATTTAACAAAGTCAAGTGCCAGATTATGCACCTGGGATGGGGTAATCCTGGTTGTGTGTATAGACTCAGGAATGAGAGGCTGGAAAGCAGCACTGTGAAAAGGGACCTGGGGGTCCTGGACAACAGCAAATTGAATATGAGTCAGCAGTGTCCTGGCAGTTGGGAGGGCCAACCATGTCCTGGGGTACATCTGGCACATCATCACCAGCTGCTCGAGGGAGGTGATTGCCCTGCTTTAGTCTGCATTGATTCAGCCTCACCTGGAGTACAGTGCGCAATTTTGGGTGCCACAATATAAGAAAGATGTAAAGCTATTAGAGGGCATCCAAAGGAGGGCCATGAAGATGGTGAAGGGCCTAGAGGGGAAGTGTTCTATTTGACCTAGTGTAGCAGGGCATCTCAACCCTCCACAAGAGCTTATCTGTTATCAGATAAACAGGACAAGTTGTCTTGTAGTGAGTTATTTTGGCGCCATGGGGTTAACATTGGTCTGGCATCTCCCAACTGCCAAAGTGAAATCTGTCAAGATAAACTGGATTTTTGACTAACTGACATCCATTCTCTTTATAAAGGCAACACCAAACTTTCACAAAGCAGAAAACTTCTACACATTCTCTGGAAATGTGTGGAGTCTCTCCCCCGAGCAAGGATGATTGCTTTGCAGTTACTCCCCTGGAGGTTAAATGAAAGGGCTCTGTGTACATTATCTTCATTTCAGCAGTAATTTACATTTAACTCCTAATCAATACTATTTCTTTTGGTAGCTTTAATATAGGTACCCTGATGTTGTGCACTGCTTTATGTTATGCTTTAATCTACTAGTAATTCTTTAGTTTTATACTGTGTAGTAATTCTGATTATGATCTTGCATCTGTTATCTCTTGTCTGTTTAATAAATAATTCATTTTTATAAATAGATCTGTTTTGCCATGATTAGAACTTGCGGACCAGAGTGTTTCCTTAAATTAAAATTGTTGCCAAAATCTGAGGCTAAGGCAGGGTTTGTCTGAAGCTTCTGTTCTTCCTGTGACACCTTGGTGACCCAAAAATATATACCCCATATTTTCTGTACATCTGCTGGGAATTATACCAATTTATATTACTTTAGTCAGGGGTTTTGTTCTCCTTTGCCCCGGGGGGAAAAGAATTTAAAGTTTCTTTTCAAAGGACTATTTCATCACTCAAGGTGTGATGACATTAACATCTCAACAAACTGGGAGTAGCACAGAAAATACACAAAAGAAAATGGCCAGCTAATGATCATTAATGAACATCAACTCCAAACATCACCCCTGGCATGGTCCCAGGCACCTGGCCTGGGAAAAGAGAGAGAAGAGAACAAAGAATGAGAACCTAATTAACATCAAAGGCTAAGGGATCGATAACCAATAGGAAACCAAATACTAAGAACTGTATAACTTCGGACCAATGCACATTGAGCCAATTAATTTCTCTGGGTTTCGACTGTATAAATATGTGAAAAATCTGGTAAAAAGGATGTGTAATGGAATGATTTTCTCTACACAACCCAGGCAATGTGTAGATGAAATTATTTCTGTTGCACATCCTGGCCAGAATAAAGTAATGCCTTGATTCTCTAATACTAAAAATGTTGGAGAGTTTTTGTTTTTCCCGCAGTTTCAGTGGAACTTCCACAGTCTGTTTTACTGTCTCCTTACGACCTGGGGACCAGAAGCAGAACCAGAGTGCTTTACCCCAGTTCACGGAAAGGAGGAGGTCCCGGCTCACTTTAAAAAGAGGAAATGCGTGCACACACAGAGAGCTGTCTTTTGTTCTCTCTGGGGTTGCATTGGGTACCACTTTGTGATAAACACATATTATAGTTTTGGGTTTTGCAAATATTAAAGTGGATGATATGTGTTGTGAATTATAATATAATGGTAACTTTTGCAGAACTGGCTGTAGTTGTGAAATAATAACTAATGCTTTTATTTTTGTAGCGAACTGGCAATAATTAAAATAACTCAGACATTTGTGAAGTTGCTGATGTTGATTTAGAGTACTTATGGTTAACTTGCAATAGCTGAAATAGCTAAACCGTCTGTGTGGTCAGATAACATTTGAGGAACGGGTGTGACAAGGACTCCTGCTACTGACACTTCGACTATCAGTAACTGTCACCTGCTGAAACCATGGAACAGTGGGCCATTGTGGGGAAGTGACACATGGCCCTCAAAACCATAACCAAGATTACTGCACATGCTCTAAAAAGGCAGATCAGAGGCGGGGCTATGCTAAAAAGTTCCTGGAATATGCAAACTAGTTCAAAGATATGTTTGAATATGTATAATCATTTATGAATATGTTTTTGACTGATGCAATAGAAAGGGTATCTAAGAAGGGTTGCTATGGTTAGCCAGTGCACCTCTGGCTATGGCTATGCACCCAGCGCTGTTACTTTTGTTTTATTGATTTGGTCCCCTTTTGTCCTTTACTAAATTTTTAAAAATTCAACTGAGGAGTGGGCTTCATTTCTCACATCTTCGAGTTGCAACCTGAGAAGCTGCATTTTGCAAACCAAAACTGTTTTGGAGTGGATTTTGCAGTACCTTTCACTCCCGCTGCCTGTGGTTTCATCAAGGAGAGGTTGGCCCTGGCACTTGCCAAGGAGGAATTGGACCCACTCTCCACGAGTTCCAGCCACTCCTGTAGCTGCCGCTGCACTCCAAGAAGTTGGACCTGCTCCACAAGGTTTACCAGGCACCTGCTGTTTACTGAGGAGGGGATGGGGGCTTGTCCGATGATGCTGGTTTGGATTTTTTCTGACCCTTTAGCCGTTGTTGCTTGGGACCAGCCCGCAATGCAGCAGTGACATGGAACTGGATTCAGCCAGGTTGAAAGGGAGCAGGGAGGCTAACACCACAGGGCTGGAGCTACCTTAAAGAACACCAGCACCCCTCATCTGCAACCAGAACTCCTTCGTAACCCCCTACCTTCCCAGTTTTCTTGTTCCAGGGGGAAGGTTGAACCAAGAGGGGCTTCTCTGTCGTCTTTGTCCTCTGGGCCAAGAAGGCTGTTATGGCAGCTGCCATTTGGGATGAGGGGGCTTCTCCACCATCTTGGTTTTTTGGTTCCCAGGGGGCATATGAGTCAGCACTTTTGTATCTAGTGGTTATTGCTGTATCTTGGTTGCTGCTGTTTTCTTTTTAATAAACTGTTTTCCTTTTTCACTTATATCTTCTCACATTCATGTCTCCTTATTGGTGAAAGGGGAGTGGTTAAAACTAAGGGGAGGTAACTCATTGTGGAGTCTCTGCCCCATATAAATTGTCTTAAACTAAGACAGGAAACCTTATGAGGAATGGCTGAGGTCATTATGTCTGTTCAGCCTGGAGGAGACTGAGGGGAGACCTCATCACGGTCTGCAGCTTCATAATGAGAGGAAGTGGAGGGGCAGATGCTGATCTCTTCTCTGTGGTGACCAGTGACAGGACCCAAGGGAATCACATGAGGCTGTGTCAGGGTAGGTTTAGATTGAGTATTTTGAAAAGGTTCTTTACACAGAAGATGGTTGAGCAATGAAACAGGCTCCTCAGGGAACTGGTCACAGCACCAAGGCTGACAGAGTTTGAGAAGTATTTGGACAATGCTCTCAGACATATAGTGTGATTCTTGAGGCTGTTCTGTGCAGGGCCAGGAGTTGGACTTGGATGATACTTGTGTGTCCCTTCCAATTCAGGATAGTGCATGATTCTATGATTGTATGAACTGAGTGCAACCCTGTCTTGGGTTATGGTAGAAGATGTAACCAGAAGTATGTATTCTATTGCCATCTATGTAAGCAGTTAAGATAGGAGGGCCAGTGTCCTTTATCTTCTCCATGGCTCAGCCCTGATAACACCCTCCAATGGTGAAACAGCCGCCACCCTGTGATGGCCATCTCCACTAATGGGCCATCAAGGTATCCCAGCATGGCTCACAGTGTTACATCATCCCATTGTGAGATGCCCCATCCAGGGGAAAGAAGCAAAGATTCCTAACTGTATATAATCTGAGGTTTGGAACACTCTGGGGGCACTACCCACTGGATTCCCAGAGGACAAGAGTTCAATAACTACCACTGGGCCTCCAGAGAAAGACCAGACCTTTCTACAGGATCATTGCTTCAACAAAAGCACATCCATCATCCCAATGGGTCTGTAGCCACCATTTAATTGGACTGCTGCCACCACCTGACCAACAGGGTGACAGGTTGTATTCTTACTGTCAGTTTAAGCCAGTGTTTCTGTATTATTGCCTTTATTGTCATTTTCCTATTAAATTGTACTTCTGACTTGGAATCTCCCACTGGTTTGCTTTCAAACTAGTACAGAGCCCCCTTCCCTGTTCTGCTGTGGGGAGGAGGTAGAAAAAAATGTGAGTGAAGTTGAGCCTGGAAAGAAGGGAGGGGTGAGAGGAAGGTGTTTTATGATTTGGTTTATCCTCATTATCCTACTCTGATTAGATTGCTAATAAATTCAATTAATTTCTCCAAGTTAAGTTTGTTTTGCCTGTTATGGCAATCGGTGAGTGTTCTCTCCTTGTCCTTATCTCAACTCATGAACCTTTCATTATATTTTCTCTCCCCAGTCTAGCTGAGGAGAGGAGTGTCAGAGCAGCTTTGGTGGCCACCTGGCATCCAACCAGGGTCAACTTGTCATAATGGGACATCAATCATGAGTTAGAATTATGGTCTTTCAGAAATCAATGTGCACGATTTACTGAAAAAAAAAATGCAATGTTTTTCTGTCTTTCTACACAGTACACAAAAGTTTTTCTAAAAAATAACTAAAGCTTCAAATCTGCAAAGACATATAGTACTTTTTCCACATACAGAGATAGTATTTAATGAGAAATACACATAAGAATTGTATTATCTACAATGTTGAAATGTAGAACAAGGGAGAACTACTTTCCTGCAGAGGACAGAATGAAACATGAGTAGGTTTCCTTAAAATCCTTAGTTAGAAAAAAATTAAATAGATGTTTTAATATTCATGGAACTCCTCTAAACTTGTTATAAACCCTTTTTTTTTTTGTTACATATCAGCTAGTTTTCATATAAGACAAGGTTTCAAGACGGAAATATACTTACATTGACTGTATCTTTTCCTTTTTTCATAATTCCTGATAAACCAAATGGCTTCCTCTTTTGTGGTTTTATCCCTGTGAAACAATCACTTTTAAGATCAAATAAATGAGTATATATGTCAGTCAGACACCAGTGCATACCAATGCCAAGACCTCTTAAATGCTGCAATGACAAGTGATACAAAAATCCATCAGTGGAGGTAGGTATGGAGCTAAACTAAGTGAACAAAAGAATAAACTAAGAGAAAATTATTCCAATATGTTGTTCAGTAGCATAATGTGCCAGTTTGGGCTGGAACACAATTTAATTCACAGTGTCTGGTATAGGACTGTGTTTTGTATTTGTGCTCAAAACAGTGATGATAACGCAGGGATGTTTTCATTACTGCTGCACAGGGCTTACACAGAGCCAAGACCTTTTCTGCTTCTCATCCCATTCCACCAGTGGTTAGGCTGGGGGTACACAAGAAGTTGGGAGGGGACACAGCTGGGACAGCTGACTGCAACTGACCACAGGGATATTCCAGACCCTATGGCATCATGCTCAGTAATAAAGCTGGGGGAAGGAGGAGAAAAAAGGGATGTTCAGTGTGATGGAGTTTGTCTTCTCATTGCTATGAATGGTGAGGCCCTGCTCCCACAGAGGTGGCTGAACACCTGCCTGCACATGGGAAGTGGGTGAATTAATTCCTTGGTTTGCTTTGTTTATGGACACAACTTTTGCTTTCCTACTAAACTGTCTTGTCTCAACACACAAGGTTTCTCACTTTTACCCTTCCAATTCTCTACTCCATCCCACCGGAGGAGAGTGAGTGAGTGAGTGGCTATGTGGGGCTGAGTTGCCTACTGAGGTTAAAACACATCAGCTTCATTCAAAAAAAAATAAAATATGGTTCAAGCAACACATTAATAACATAAGCCCTTATAAAACTCATCTTTATTTTACATCCAACTCTCCAAGCTGGGTATGCTAGGCTGTCACTTATTTTATGGAAGATGGATGCACTGCCAGATTTAAGGAAAGGAACCCTGATCACAGAAGCTCAACAGGAGCTATTGATTCAGACAATCTAATGGACTTGGGCCAGAAACTGAATCCTGTCTCTCTCATCTACTGCAGTTCTACCCTGTTCTTATTTCCCTGCATGTTCCTGATACCTGCAAGCCCCTGTCTCCTAAAAAGTAGGATCTTGATCCTGTAAAAACTAACATGCCTTGGCTTCCCAGCTGATGCTGAGTTCATGATTTCCCAGTGCTGCAGCCAGCTCTAATGCTGGCTCCCACTGAGTCTGGAAATGTGCTTTCTTTCTATCTTTTCTTCCTTATTTTTAATACGGGATACATATAGCTTTAGTAAAGAAAAAAAAGAAAAAAAAAGAGCTTGCTTTCATACTCATTTAATGTACTAAAATTAAAATAAATTTAAATATTCCATCAGACTTACTGCCATGTTTGCTTCTGTCTCCATTTTTTTCTGAATCAAATTAGACTGCCAAACTTGAAACAAAATGACCAAGTGCAAGCATCCCATCCAACTACTCTACAGTTTTATTTTGATGTAAGATACTACGAATTGCAAGCCTTTAAGCAAAATGGTGGAAATAATTTGTTTTCTATAATTTAACAATGAACAATTTGAGCACATCATTAAAAAACCCTCAGTATTCCCATCTACAGAAATACATTACATAGCACATAAGGAATCTTTACTTTTAGAAACTTTCAGGGTGAAATAACTCAAAATTTCTCACAAATCAGGTAGCTATAAATTCAGACATATCTTATAGTTTAATAGAGAAATAAATTGCTTCAAAATTATTTTTAAATGCTAGTCTGGGATTTAGTTCCTTTCTGTCATATCCAGCCCAAAACAATGACAAATGGAATGTGAGAGTAGTTTCTGAACATGCATCTCCTTTGCTTCAGTCAAAAGGCTTATCATGGAAACACAGAATGGTTTGGGTTGGAAGGGACCTTAAAGATCATCTAGTTCCAACCCTATGCCATGGGCAGGGACACCTGCTAGACCAGGTTGCTCCAAGTCCCATCCAACCTGGCCTTGAATACTTCCAGGGATGGGGCAGCCACAGCTTTCCTGGGCAACCTGTGCCAGAGCCTCACCATCCTCAGTAAAGAATTTCTTCCTCATAGCTAATCTAAACCTACCCTCATAAAGTATTGTAGGTCTCATTTCCATGGAATTTTGTTTCTTAAAAGAAAAACAGCTTTTTGGTCTATCGGAATATAGAAATTACCATGTGAATATCCTTCTCTACTCACCCTCATGTCCTATCTACAGGATTCTTAGGTAAATAACTATGATACAACAACTCACCTTCGACTGCACTGGATGTGTTACATTCCTGATATTCAATAGGGCCTAAAAGAAATAAAAACAAAGATAAACATTAGGTTAAATTTAATCTCAAATGAAGGTCAAACCCAAAGATATTTTAACAACTATTAATATTTCCTGAAACTACTAAACAGTATAAATAAAAATTTAGGTGGCAACTGAAAACCACAATTTCTCTACCAATGGTCAAAAATCATACATGTACAGTAAACTATTAAATATTTTCCCTCTCTCATACTGAAAAAACTAAAGTACTACTGCACACTGTCTAAACACAATTTAATTTTCAATATTATTACAACCACATGAAAAAAATCTTATTTGTTTCCTCTTCTCATTCAAAATTGCATCTATATGTAAGAGACTGGAAAGATTGATGTCTTGAGACATTTTGGGGTGCATATGTCTGGAGAAAGGGGAAGGTCAGGCCTGGCCTTGTTAAGATAGTGCACTCACACCCCACACCCCCCACACCCCCCACCATGCTAGAGAGAGTATCCCAGCCCTGCAGTGGTGCCAATCATGGGCACAGCGGAGGCAATGCTCCACACCCGTCCCTGAAGGCCCTAACCCAGCTCCTGAGTGGCCGAATGACCAGAAGTCCCACCTGAAGGAAGGGCCCAGGAAGGCCAAGTGGTATTTAAGGCCAAACATGAGGCCATCAAATGGTCTAGACCCTACCTTCCTCTTGGAAGTTCTGTCTGAACACTGTTGGAACCAAGGGGTTGGATACACTCAACCCCTTAACTGAACTAGCAGTACTTTGGTACAGGCTCAAAAGGACATAAATGGCCTGAGCTGTAGACAGGCCAAGAGTTTATCGAGTTCCTATCTGTTCTCTGAAAACCTAGAAAGGGGAGGAGTAACCCAGTGAGCATCAATGCATATGAGCTTGGAACACCAATCATGTGATTAACACATGAATAGCAGGTGGTACAAGGAGTCTCATACATACCTTTCACATTTTATGAGATTTGACAAGCCAACCACTTTATTCCATAAATATGACAGCGTAAGTAAGCCTTCTTTGAGCTCTCTCTGCTAAGTAGATGACTGCATGGCAGTGATCTCCCCTTGAGCTGGGATGCCTCTCAAGATTGCTACTCAAGGTCAAGGGACCTCTTACCAACTGCAGCTCTTGTAATATAGAGCACTAAGATTTTGTCTTGGTAACTTCAATTCTGTCTTGGTAGTTTTGAATCACTGTTAAATCCTTTGTGCAGTACAGTAATAGAGCGAACCTTGCCATCAAACTTTGTTAAGTCACACTATTATAGCATCATATTTCAATAAAAATACTTTAGCTGATACCTTAAGCTGCAGTTCTTTAAGCAGTCTAAATTGCCCATTAGCAACAAATTGGCATAGTTGGCAGGATCCTAAGTCAAGATTTGTGACAAGTTGACACAAGATAATGGTCAGTTGTCATTGCAAAGGGCAGTCCTAACCCTCATTAGAACCATAGAATTGTTAAGGTTGGAAAAGACTTCAAAGATCATCAAGTCCCTCCCTGTCATGGGTTGGCACAGTTTAGTTTTTAGTTAAGAAGAAATGTGGAATGTATTTCCTGGTCAGAACCTGGGAATTGCTATAGAAAGGACAGGGACCTAGCAGAAGGTTAGTTGGAATATTGGCATGTTTTGACCACTGAGAATGTCAATTGTGACTTTGGAAAGCACCCATATAAAAAACCCTGATTTCCTGCAGGTCAGCCCTTTTCCCTTTGGCCACAGAGAGAGAAAGGTAACATCGTACGGCAGCCAGGGGTCGGCCGGGCCCCTCCACCCTGGCTGGGCGGCCAGGGCCAGGCTTTCCTGGGCCCAGAGGAGCGGCCCTGGACTGCTGTGCCTCCAGGCCCCATCTGCTGCTGGCGAGGGAGGGGGGCTGGGCAGGCCTGCCAGCTGGGCCCCTGATACCAGTTACAGGCCTGGCTGGGCTGGGGCCAGCCCCAATTTAAACTGAGGAGTGGGCAGAAAAGGCATTTATGATCCTACCTCTTTTTTTTTTTTTTTTTTAATTCCAGATTGCCCGAGTCCTCTGATCTCTGATCTTTCTGCCTGAGTTCTTCCGCCCCGCTCACCAGTGTGGCCTTGAAAATCTAACATCATGAGCTGCAGAGAGAGAGAAAAAGACTGGGCAGATTTTACCCTTTCCTGGCAAAATGAAGCTTCTAAGGCTTAACCCTTCCCTGAGAAAGAAAAGAAAGGGACAGAGTGAACATAGAGAAGGCACAGCATGAAGTCAGTGGAGCAAGAGTGAATGGACTATTGGGACAGGGGGTTGAGGAGATTGTCATTCCATCCTTATTGAGCCATGGAAATGAACTCTATGTTTAGATTATCCCTTTAAATCATGGGAAAAATATGCATTTGGGGACATGATTGTTTATGCTTGTGTATGGATTTGAGCAAAGGTGTTTGTGATAGACTAAGTGATATTAATCCCATAAGATGCTTGAACAAAGATAGAGATGAGAAGTCCTCTGCGCCAGTGAAGTGAGAAGATATCTCTGTGCCTTGAGATGAAGAATCCTTTGCCTTTGGAGTTATTCATCTTTAAAAGGTGACACCCCAGTATGCAAAAGTCTAAGACCCATGACCCATAAGCAGCTTGGGAAACTGCTAATGGGAGGGGTCACGAAAGCAGGTATCCCCGGGCAGCTGTTTTTGTGATAGTTAAAAAACCCACAAGAGAACTGTTTTAGTTTTTAAGTGGGATCCATGACTATAAGAAAGACTCCTCTCCTAAAGATTGGTGAAAGACTATTTTCAAATGGTGAAACTGACTGGAAATCACAGGTTTTGTCTCTTTATGTTGTTTTGTAGGAAAGGCAGCAGTTTGTAGGGAAAGGGAAGAGTGGTTTTGGAGTTTCATTCTGTTTTGTTTTAGGGTTTTTTTCCAGCTTTCTTTTTCCATTCTTTTAGTGTGTGTTAATAAAACTGTTTATTTTTAAGCTTGGGCCTGCTTTGCTTTTCTCCTAATCTCTCTCCCACAAAAAAGAGAATAAACACTAGGAGCACTACACTAAATTTAGTAACCAGAATTTGGCAAATGTGAAACCACTACATTAATTGGTGTTTCTTCCCAGGAATTAAATTAAAACCATTGAACTCCCCCATCATTGCACCTTACGCAATTACTTCAAGTGAGAGACATAAATCTTGAGAATTTATTTACAAGCGACTGAAGTAAATAGATTGTGGAAACCTCAAATACAGAAATTATTCACTTCCCAAAACACACATGCTAATACGTACTCTGATTTATTTATCTTTATTATGAAAATAAAATTATTCTAGAGCATCCACTATAAAAGGTATACTTGCAAGCATTTTCCAGTGTTTCTAGTGAATATGTCATAGTCTGTGGTGGTGTGTTCTTCCTTATGCATATTTTTCTAAACCCTTTTGAATGGTTTGATCCTGTTTCCCCCTGATATGTTTGGTTTTACCCCAAGTTTTCTCCTCCCTTACCCAGGTTGTCCATCACTCCCTAGACCCACCTGTTATCTCATTTACATAATGTCAATCCTCCCTATTCCCTACCCCTTGTTACAGAGAGTTCCCAGTCAGTCCTTGTTGTCTCAACCCCCTGCCAAAACCCTGCCTGGGAATTCCCCTAATCCATGAAGCCCTATTGGTCCATGTGACACTTTCCACTCCCATTGTCTTCCCTATATGTTGTCATATTGTGAACCCCTCCTTAATCCCCTCCCAGTTGTATCCCTGATTGGTTGAAGAATTGTGTCCTCCCCCTGTTCCTCCCCCGTTTAAAAGACTGTGCAAGATGCAAGTTTTTAGTTTTTTTCATCACTGCTCCCCTCGGGGAATAAAATCCTTTCAGAAGCACACGAGAGACCCCTCCCTGGTCTTTACTCCGATCCTCAGCGCTTCACAACTGGTGCTGTAGAGAGCAGCCCCGCTGCTGCCAGAATCAGCAGCCCTGCTCTACTGCCACCTGAGCCCAATTCGGCCCTGGGGCAGCAACTCTTGGCATGATCCAGGTAGTGTGAGCTAGCTGGGATTCTCTGGCATCGCGTCAATAGTATTTAAATAAATAGCTGATATAAACAGATTTTAGATACAAGCTTCAGATTGTTTTTATGTAGTAGAACATAACAAATTGTTATGCTGCAATTAGAGATGCCACAATGAAAGTAAAAAATAATATAGCTGTGAATTAGCATTGTGAATTGCACAACTGGGTTTAACTGCATGAATCAGATACAAATTAAGTACCTCAAATGTTTCTATTTGTAATGTAACTCCCAATGTTGGAGTAACAAATGTTTGCTTGAGGGATGTTAGCAGGAAAGAGTTACACAGAGAACGGCAGCGGCGGCAGCTGACCCGTGTCTCTGAATGGGTCAAGCAGGTTGAACAAGAACAAGACACCATTTCTACTAGAACATGAAGAAATTGAAAACGGAATGATCTTTGTGCTCTACTGGCCTGTGACTCTGGAAAGATTAATAGGAGATGTCAAGAGGACAGATTTATTGTAGAACTGTGATTAAGCTTTTAGCCTGTAGCTAAATATAACATTTGCTTTAGGGATATAAAACCTAATGAACTTTGTGAATAAATAGGATTCACTCACACCTCTGCTAGTGTGTGTCGTCTTTCATGCATCACACCCAATATATATATTTAACTCTTGCAGCATAAATCTATGTTTAATTCAGTATAAACACTAAATTTTCAGAGAATTTCTCAATCTGCAAATGAAAAAAATATGCTTAAGTTAAACAAATAGACAATTGAGAATCTGATGAGTTAACTTGATACTCACTGATGTTAAACAAATGTAATTATTTTAGACATTGGATAGAATCTACCAAATATTTTGTCTAAAAACTTGCAGAGATCTAATATTAAAAAAAAAAAAATTGAGAAAATGTGCTCAAACTAACCGCTTTTATTTATTGTAATTAAGACCGAGTCTGCAAAATTTTCCCTGCCAGTAAAAAAACCTGGGAATAGAACCCATCAATAACCCATTCATCATAATGTAGTTGTTTAGCCTTCAAATGAAGCCCTTAAGAGTAGAATATCAAAAGGCCAATCTCAAATCAGTCTTAAATGCCATTTAAGTTTCTTTACGCTTCTCAGCTACTAAGACTGATCCCCAGACTTTCAAGATTCTCATGCTAATAATTAAAATATATGAATAATCCAGGCTCAAGTAAAACCAATCCTTATTTCAGATCAGTATCTTTAACCTTCACTTCTAACAGAAGAAAGTAAAGATTTTCTTTAACACAAACTTTCTGTATTTTGTCCATTACAGTTGCCTAACATCTGTCTTTGAGAGCGTGTCTTAGGTTGCAATGCAAGATGTAACCAAAAGTATGTATTCAATTACCATCTGTTAAAACCAGATGGGGCAGTGTTCTTTATCTCTTCCGGGACTGTTGAGGGTTAAGTTTTCCTGTAGAATTTTTCCCCCTCCATGAGTTGCTAGGAGACTTAAGTATTGATAGTTAAGAGGTGCTTAGCCTGACAAAGGAAGTTGATCACTTGAGGGAGGAGGCTCCCGGGAGCAGAGGGTGGAGGACTCACTGCTTTCGGTTTTCCCGGGGAAGACGGTTGGGCTACGGAGTAGCTGCCTGGAGTCCACGGCTAACGGAGGAGTCTGGTCCTGGGAATTCTATCATCTGTTGGAGCGCCCAGGAATTCAGAGTTGTCTTCGTTGCCCTGCTGGATTCTAGGTCAGCCCGGGTCCAGCCGCTGTGGGTTCTCCAGCACTGCCCACTTTACCTGCCAGGGCACTCCCCTGCATGCCGAGGACAATCCACCGCTTCCAGCTTCCAGCCATCAGCGCCGGAGTCTCCACCACTTGCCCCTCAGGGTCCTTGGTTCTGTTTTACTGTTATTATAAGTGCTGTTGTTGTTTGTCTGTCCTGTTATATTTACTAGTAAAGGACTGTTATTCCTTCCCCATAGCTCTGACCGAAAAGTTTTTTTTAATCTTCCAAATTATAATAACACGGAGGTAAGGATTTGAATTCCTCATTTCCTAGAGAGGCCTGCCTCTCCTTAGCAGACACCTGTCTTTTTCAAACCAAGACAAGGATCCATCCTCCCTCGGGGTGGGGGGGGGGGGGGCAAATATCTTCTGTTAATGGGCCATTGAGTTTCACGTTATGACTGATAAAATTACATCATCCCACTGTGAGATGCTCCACCCAGGGGGAGGAGCCCAGCATTCCTACCTGGATAAAAATCTGAGAGTCAGGACACCAGGACAGCTTGTTTCCACTGGAAGCCCAGAAGAAGACCAGACCCATCTCACCATCACTGGACCTTCAGAGGAAAACTACATCTTTTTACCGGATCATTGCTTCAACAGAACCACATCTGTCACTCCAGGAGGACTACAGCCACCATTTAATTGGACTGCTACCAACACCCTGACCAACAAGGTGTCAGGTTGTATTCTGAATACAAGGCTTTATTTGGGTTCCAGCCCAGTAACTAGCACCTTCCTCATCCCAGTTCCCAGGTGAAAGAGACCGCCCCGCTCTCTCCCAGGGCTTTTACCCAGGGGGGAAGGGCCTAGAGGCAGGGACAAGGTGGGAGTAGAACAGAGTTGGGTTACATTTCAATGTGGAAGGATGGGAGGCGCACGGCCAAGCAGGGACAAACCATGTGATACAGTTTCCAGGGGAACAGAAGAAACATTACAAAACCCAATATAAAAATGAAACACAATATAAACCAAATTAACACACTGTAACATCTCCCTCTTTCTTATTAAATTGAGAAGGAGGAAGGTTCAGTCCATGGGAGATGCTCAGAGTTTGGACCCTGAATACCTTTAAAGCTGAAAAAGAAATAATGACATCTAGTGCAAACAAACTTTCCAGAAAAACACTGTTAAGGGAGAATTAGGAGAGGGTTCAGTGCTTTCTCCTCCTCCAGGCAGCACAGGCCACTTGTGGGGCCTCTGCCGGTGGCTTTGCATTTTTAGGGATGAAAGGTTTCACCCACTCAGCTGGCACCCACTTGAGACCTGGGGGAGTGGACACATAGGCGTACCTACAACCCCAGGTGACCAGATCATGAGTACTTTTTGTTTCTCTGGTCGCTGGATCCTTTACTATCACATCTGGTGACTTCTGCTGAAAGGCAGAACTGGTTAAAGCAGGATTAGTTAATTCAACATTTGCATTTTCCAGTTTTTTCTCCCCCCTCCTTGGACTTGCCCCATTTATGCCAGCACGCTGGGCAAGCTGGCGCTCACCTTTTAGTTTTTAGAAAGGTTCTCTTTGGGCCCCCGAGACCCTTGGCCCCCATCATCCCGAAGGTCCAGAAATTGTCTCTTTAAAGGGCATTGAGATGCCCAATGTCCAGCCTGATTGCACAGGAGACACGTTGTTCTTCTCTTGAGCGGCGGCCATGGCTTAGGCTCAGGAGGCACGGTGTCAACAGCAGCAGCTTTTTGTGGTGGCTTGTCTCTGAAACTGTGGCTTTGGTGAGCGGTTATGAAGGGAACCTTCCTGGCACACACCTGAAGCATGTCATGTAAAGTTGGAGCCAGTTCCATGGGCAGGCTGAGGATAGCTGCCTTCCACTGTTTGTTTGCATCAGCCAGAGCCATTTTCTCCAGGACCTGTTCCTGGGCTCCTTCTTTCTTAACCTGTAACTCAATCACACTGGTTAATCGCTCCACAAATGCTACAAAAGGTTCTGATGGAAGCAAAGGAATTTCCTGAGCCTGCTTGAGGGCTGAGACCCATTCACTATCACCAAATAGATGTTCTATTGAATTGGGAAATCATTGTAATCAACAGCCGTTTCAGGATTTTGCCAAAGCTCCAGAAGTGAATCTCTTTGGAGGTTAAAAGGAACTATAGAATTCCCTGCTAAATTTGCTTTTAAAAGGTTGCAGAAGTATCTACTTTCATATCCAAAATTGATCTGAGCTTTGCATAAATCCTGAATCGCTTGTTGGGAGGAGGGGTCCCAATAACCATGGACAACAGCCCCCCTTTTTGACTGTCGATATGTGAAAGAGGTGACAAAAAAGTAAGGATTGCTTCCTGCTTCCGGGTTCCCGGCTCCCCCCCCCCTTTCCCCTCCGGGGCGTGGAAAATGGAATTGTTGGCGGAGAAACCGTGGGAATCAGAGGCAGGGAGGGGGTGGAGGCTTGACTCACACGGTGGGGGGGGGGAGGGGGGGGGTGGAGTTGGAGGGCAGAGATTTGAGTGTAGGGGGCAGAGTCAGAGGAGAGAGCAGGGCCAGGGGCTGAAGTGAAGGGAAGGAGGGGTCTGGGGAGAGGAAGGGATTGTGAAAGGGTTACCAAAGGGATTGTGGGAAGGAGGGACAGACAAAAGAGAGGCTCCCCGTGGCTCAAGAGCACATGGTTTCGGCCATTTTGGGGAAGAAAGGAGTCTCCTCCATCTTGTGTTCCCTCCATAGAACTGAGACCAGCTTGGGGATCACTAAGATGAGGGTTTTGAGCACCCTAGCTGTCTGCAAAAGTACAAAGGGGAAAATCCACAAAGAAGTGGTTTTTTTTTTTTTTTTTTTCATTTTGCTTTTGCAATGCAAATTTAATTTTTAAGCTCTAAAAAGCAAAATTTGCATTTTCTTTATTATTAGGGGAGCCAGATTCAGCTATTTTATTTGCAACAGCCTCCCAAAATTCAGGGAAGCTTATTTGCTCTAATGATACATGTGGAAACTGAGAAAACAACCACTGAATTAATTTTTTCAACTGCTTCTTTGAACAATGGGTCCCCCCATCATCCAAGGCACTTAAAATTTGATAATAGACTCTTTTTTGAGACACAGACAGCCTAGCACCCATTTTTGGCTCAGATTTTGTGTTTCTGCATCCCCTTTAACTGTGACTGAGAAACTGAAAGGAAAAAAAAAAACACGCTGGAGAGAAAAAAAAAAACCAAAACAGGAGGTGAAACTGTCACCTTTTTTCTACCTCCTGGGCTGAGCAGCCCAAACCGAATGTACTATTAAAAGCACCCTGAAGGTTTACTCTGAAAGCAAAAACCTTCCCCCAAAGGAAAAAACCCTTTTCCCTGAGGAATAATGCCTCTGAATAAGATTTTTCCTTAGATCCCAAAGTGGTAATACTTACCAAACTGTAGAAATTGCTCCTTTGCTGTGGACTCCAGGATGGTGTGGATAAATGTAGAAGAGACATCTCTGAAGTTGGGTTTTAGAAGATAAGGTTTATTGTAAAGGATATGAGGCCTTGCTCTGAGCTGCCAGACTGCAGCTCATGGCAAGGCCTAGGGAGTTGGGGGAAGGGAGAGGTAGGGAGAGGAAATTCCAATAGAGGAAAGTCCTCCGGGAAAGGTGCCAGGCAAAGAGGGTGTCCAGCCCCCTTGGGACCCCTTATCAGGGGTCTTCAAGGTGGGCTGGAACAGGACTTGGGCCAATGGGGTTACAGATACTTGATACTTCAGGGGAGGGTTACAGGTGTGGGATGAACCATACATTGGGGGTGAGACAGGACATTTCATTTGACCTCTGGGTCTGGCTGCAGGTGACCTTCAGCTGGTCACATAACTGTTTTCCCAGACATCCAGTAGCTAGGACATCTTAAACATCAAAACTTACTTTCAATTCTATCTCACTTACAGGTTTCACAGTCTCAGAATCTAAGCAATCATATTTATAGGGCTTTCTGGCTTCATCCTCCCCAACACCAAACATCCAGCGTTCAGACAATTCTTTCCTTTCTTTCCCAATCACTCCTTTTGCCTGAGACTGACCCTTTTAGTGCAGAAAGAGCTTCCAGTCTCGGTTCTCAGGGTCAGCTTTCCACGAACATGTGGTCACCTTCCCTGGGAGCAGCCTGCCGTTTGGGGGGCTTCTTCACAGCACTCCAATGGGTTTTTTAAGTCCAAAGGCAAAAACTACAGCCCTGGCCTGTGGAGTCCTGTGTTTCGGAGACTCCACAGCAAACATCAAGCCTGACGGGTCTGTGTCTCTGCATGGGTGGGCTGCATTTCAGGACTCATGTGCCTGTGTGAGGTTCCTCTGCCATGTGCTCCACACATGGTTCTTCCAGCTTTCTAGGAGCCCCTTGTGGCTTTGAGCCTCGCCTTTGGGCACCAACTGTGGTTGTTCTTTAGAGAGACCCAGACGACCGTTGATGGCAAAAGGTACAGAGTCTGCTCTCTTTCCAGGGGGAGAATCACGGCTTTATTCTGGGGTCCTGCCCCCGCTGGCTTGAGCTCAGTACGGAACTCTGTTCCCGTCCCCATCTGGTGCCAGAGAGACCGAGCCCCTGGCCATCCTGGGGCTTTTACCCAGGGGGGAAGGGCTTAGAGGCAGGGACAAACCACTACCCAATCAGGGATAAGGTGGGAGTGGAACAGAGTTGGGTTACATTCCAGTGTGGGGGATGGGCAGGGCCGAGCAGGGACAAACCAAGTGATACAGCTTCCAAGGGGAACAGGGGATACAATAGAAAAACATTACAAAACCCAATATAAAAATGAAACACAATATAAACCCAATTAACACACTGTAACATATCAGTTATTGAACTGGCAGAGATAGTAATGAGATTGAAGCCACACAAAAATTTTCAGTAAGCAGCTCCCACATTTGTCTACAAAGTCAACTTGGAAATTTTAAATATGCTTTATTCTTAATGATAACTATTAGCTTATGTTTCACCAAAATGAGCAGAGTTAATAGATAAGTCCCTTCTCCCCAGACACTCTCTCTCCTTTGCTTGAATCTGTGAGCTGTTTTACTGCAAGCAAGATAAATAGCACCCATGACAACAACATTACATAAAGAAAAAAAAAAAAAAAAAAAAGGTTACTGTGGTAGTAGACTCCCTTCTGAAGGGAACAGAAAGTACCATATGCAGATCAGACCCACTCCTTAAGGAAGTCTGCTGCGTACCTGGGACATTAAAGATGTGAAGAGAAAGCTACTTACCTAGTACAGCCCTCAGATTATTATCACAGAATCATGAGGTTGGAAGAGACCTCTAAGATCATCAAGTCCAACCTATGCCTTAATATCTCAACTAGACTATAGCACTAAGTGCCATGTCCAGTCTTTTTTTAAACACATCCAGAGATGGTGACTCCACCACCTCCCTGGGAAGACAATTCCAGTGCTTTATTACTCTTTCAGTGAAAATTTTTTTCCTAATATCTAACCTGTACCTTCCCTGACGTAGCTTGAGACTGTGTCCCCTTGTTCTGTCAGTTGCTGCCCGGTGGAAGAGACCGACACCCACCTGTCTACAACCTCCCTTCAGGAAGTTGTAGAGGGTAATATGGTGACCTCTAAGCCTCCTCTTCTCCAGGCTAAACAACCCCAGCTCCTTCAAACGTTCCTCATAGGGCTTGTGTTCCAAGCCCCTCACCAGCCTCGTCACCCTCCTCTGGACACGCTCAAGCATCTCAATATCCTTCCTAAACTGAGGGGCCCAGAACTGGACACAGTACTCAAGATGTGGTCTCACCAGTGCCGAGTACAGGGGAAGAATGACCTCCCTACTCCTGCTGGTCACACAATTCCTAATGCAGGCCAGGATGCCATTGGCCTTCTCGGCCACCAAGGCACATTGCTGGCTCATATCCAACCGGCCGTCAACCAGCACCCCCAGGTCCCTTTCCGCCTGAACACTGTCCAGCCACACTGTCCCCAGCCTGTAACGCTGTAGGGGATTTTTGTGGCCAAAATGCAGAACTCCACACTTAGACCTATTAAACTTCATGCTGTTGGACTCTGCCCATTCGTCCAACCAATCTAGGTCTCTCTGCAGAGCCCTCCTCCCTTCCAATGGATCAACACAAGCTCCCAGCTTAGTGTCGTCTGCAAACTTACTAATGAAGGACTCCATGCCCTCATCCATGTCGTCTATAAAAATATTAAATAGAACTGGTCCCAATACAGACCCCTGAGGGACACCACTGGTGACTGGTCTCCAGCTGGATGCTTGTTGGGGGTTAAGTTTTACTGTAGAATTTTTCCCCCCCCCCCATGAGTTACGAGGAGATTTTAAGTACTGATAGTTAAGGGTGCTTAAGGGGACAAAGGAGGTTGAGTTTTGGGAGAGGGAGGAGGCTCCCGGGAGCAGAGGGTCGAGGACTTCATTGCTCTCGGTTCTCCCGGGGAGCACGGTCGCGCGACTGAGAGCTGCCTGAAGTCCACAGCTAGCGGAGGAGTCTGGTCTTGGGAATTCTATCATCCGTTGGAGCGCCCAGGAATTCGGAGTTTCTTCGCTGCCTTGCTGGATTCTAGGTCAGCCCGAGACCAGCCGCTGCGGCTTTCTCCAGCGCTGCCCACCTTGCCTGCCAGGACACCGCCCTGCCTGCCGAGGACAATCCACCGCTTCCAGCTTCCAGCCGTCAGCGCTGGAGCTCCCAGCGTTTGTCCTCGGGGTTCTTAGTTCTGTTTTACTGTTTTTATAAGTGCTGTTGTTGTTTGTCTGTCCTGTTATATTTACTAGTAAAGAACTGTTATTCCTTCCCCATAGCTCTGACCGAAAAGTTTTTTGTTTTAATCTTCCAAATTATAATAACACGGTGTCGGGGGCTGTTTTCCCAACATTCAGGTGGTTTCAGGGTCCTTTTCCCCCCTGCACAGCTCCGCGCCAAGCCGAAGGAAGAGACGGAGTCTTCAGGTTTAGATTTTTCAAGGTTGCATTTTTTGTTTATTGTTTCTTATCTTACAAATTTTTCACAGTCCAGCACGATGTCTGCAGGTGCATGGATTTCTCGCGTCTCCCCCCGAGCTGGGCTGTGCTTAATCTTTTATACTAATTACTACGTGTTCGTTATTTACTATTTCTTACCAATGTCTATCACTATTACTAAAAAGGTCACCTATACACTGACCCAATCCTTACTAACTACTTTGTGCCAACGTCACTGCAGAAATGGAGTGAGGAAAGGAGAAGGAAGAAGAAGGAGACAACGCCCCAGATTCTCCATTTTGTCCCCATTCACTCCAATGCTATGAATCTAAAATCACTATTTTTTCACTCTGTGACAAACTAAACTACTATTTTTCACACCCCTGTGGTTTGCAAACCCTCCCTCAGTTTAGGAAGTGTTTCCCATAGACTGAGATCAAAGCCAGTGTCTCTCTGAGCTCTAGGCTGGAGTCTCAGAGCCCCCTGCCCAAGTCTCTGACTCTCCAGGGCAGCCAAAGGGATGCCCTGGACTCCAACAACACGGAGGGAAGGATTTGAATTCCTCATTTCCTAGAGAGGCCTGCCTCTCCTTAGCAGACACCTGTTTTTTTTTCAAACCAAGACAATGCTGCACCATTCACCATCACTCTTATACAGTATTGATTTTTCAGGTAGGCAGCAATGAGGTTGCAACAAGAAGTCTGAGGGCATTGGGATGACTGGTTAAGGGATCAGGGGCACAAGTAGTGTTTATCCTTCCAGTCACAAGGAATGATGAAGGAAGAATCAGGAAGAGCCAGCAACTCAATATCAGGCACCGAGTATGGTGTCACTGTCAGAACTTTGGGGTTTTTGATCATGGGTCAGTCTGTACAACACCAGGCCTGCTGGGTTTACCTGTCTCAAAGGGAGAAAAGGGTCTTTGTACAGGAATTCGCAGGGCTCATTGAAAGAGCTTTAAACTATATTTAAAGGAGGAAAGGTGCGAAAAGTGCATATTATATGGCTCTACGCAAGATATTTACTATATGTATTATGTTGTATTGATTGTTAATGTTGTATTAATATTTTGATAGTATGGTAAATGTAGTTTTGTAGTTAAAATGTAGTTTTTATGTACTAACCACAGGAAAACGTAAATCTTTCAGAGAAAAAAAGTATTTCCTACTTCCTTATCAGAAGAGACCAACTCCTCCTGCCTCTCTCAGCCTTGTGGACGCCATAGAGATTAAAGGAAAAAAGTGATACTAACCAGAGACAATTCTTTGTTTGAATGGAATTTAGGCATTATGTATGAAATGTATGAATATTCAATAGGCTATTGCTTTTAAGAGATAATCCTTTGTTAACAGGGGTCCCTTCTTTGGAGCTTTTTGCTCTGGGAGGCACCCAGACATCTGTAACTTTGTTTTTTATTGTCTCATATTGTCCTAACCCTAATTGTTCATTTTTTTTTTTACTCTAATTCTATTTTTATAACCATCTTATTTACTATTAAACTTTCAAAATTTTAAAAAACAAGTGATTAGAGTTTTTTACAAAAGGGATAAAACCAAGCTTGCTACAGATAAGCTGGTTGAAAGGGTGGGGGGAGGCATGTGACTAAGGGATGTGCTAGCAAGGTCCTTTGCTCTGCCATCTCAGTGGAAATAGGAAATGGAGATCCATGTGGGAACAAAGACACAGGGGCTAATGATTTATCAGAAACTATGGATGTGCCTGAAAAGAATCACATGGGAATGAGGGTTTCTCCCCTTAAAATGATGGTCAGATCAATAGCCCAGCTGAAGTGCATCTACACCAATGCATGTAGCATGGACAACAAACAGGAGGAGCAACAAACATTGCACAGCCGGAAAACACTATGATATAGTTGCCATCATGGATACATGGTGGCATGACTTACACAACTGGAATGCTACAATGGATGGCTATAAACGCTTCAGAAGGGACAGGCAAGGCAAGAGAGGCAGCAGGGTAGCCCCTGTATGTTAGGGAGTGTTTTGACTGTCTAGAGCTTGCCAGTGGTGATGAAAGGGTCATGTGTTTATGGGTAAGGATCAGGGGTGAGACCAACAAGGCAGATATCCTGGTGGGAGTTTGTTATAGACCACTCAACCAGCATGAAGGGGCAGATGAAGTATTCTATAAGCAGCTGGGAGAAGTCTCACAATTGCTGGCCCTTGCTCTTGTGGGGTGTGCTGGTTTTGCACAGAAGTGATTTTTCTGGGAAGAGCTGTGGCAAAACCAGCCAGTGACTGGCTTTGAATGTTGACAGCCTGATTAACCACTTCAACTTCTTTGGTTATTAGCATTAAGCTTAACAGTTCTTCATATTGTTGATCCTTTACCTCCAAACTAATTTCCCCATTTTTGAATATTATTCTTGCTCCCAGCTGCTCTAGCAAATCTCTGCCCAAAAGTGCAGATGGAGCATTAGGCATGTATAAAAATCGGTGGATGCTCCACAGTTTTCCCAATTTATACTTCAATGGCTTGCAAAAATAAGCTCTTTCAGATTGACCAGTTGCCCCCTTTACCATAACATAGTCATTGGTTACAGGTATTAGGGCCTTATTTAACACTGAAAATGTTGCCCCTGTGTCTATCAAAAATTTCACTTCTTTTTCTTTGTTCCCCAGTTTAACTATAACCAGAGGGTCCCCTAGGGTAGGGCCCTCCGGTCCCCCTCAGTCCTCTTTTACATGAGCAACTACTTTTTCCTTTTTCTGATCACCTTTTACTACTGCTGCTAGTTTCTTCATCCCTTGTTTATACTCTTCTTCCCGGTTACTAAAACTCTCCAGGCCTCATCTAATAAAGTTTCTAAATTCCGGCTGTTTGGACCCCGGATCTTCTGGAGTTTCCACCTGATATCTCCTGTGGATTGTCCTAAAAGTAAATTTATTAATTGTTGTGTTCCTTCATCAGATCCAGGATCCAGGGTGGTGTGTCGGCACATGGCGTCTCGCAGGTGATCTAGAAATTCAGAAGGTGTTTGAGAGGGGCCCTGTTTGATAGCATATAAGGCTGGCCAGTTTATGGTTTTGGGGATTGCTCTTTCTAGCCCTTTTACTATCAGTTCTTGGTATCTCTTTAACTGTCCTAACTCCTCATCATCATTAGGATCCCAACCTGGGTCTTGAAGGGGAAATACATCTTTAACATCCTCCTGTGTTGTTCTACAATCATCTTCAGTCAGATCCCCAGCTACTTTCAAAACTAATTGCTTCTCAGTTTCTGTTAAGGCATCAAGTAGCAGTTGCAGATCTGCCCAATCAGGTGAATGCTGCTTAATCATAAATTTCATTTTCTTAGCAACTCCTATTGGATCACTTCGATAGCCCTTAGCAATCCTTTCCCAAATTTCTAAATCAATTGAGGAAAAGGGAACTTTAATCAGTTTTGTTTCCCCATCAGAGGTTATTGCTTGTCTTAGAGGTGCTTGTATGACCTCTCTGGTTTGTTTTCGGGTCCTTGATGCTATAGGTCCTTGTGAGGGAATCTTAGGGCCTGGTGGGAGGGGTTCAGGTTCATCCCACTCACTGTCACTGCTAGGCAGTGGTGGATAAAATTTGGGTGGTTCCCAGGGTTTAGGAGTGGGTGGAGAAACCCCTACCTCAATTGCTGTCCTCCCAAAGGAAGATGAAGCTAAAGATGAAGTGGAGGAGGTTGGAGTCAATGATGGTTCTGAATTTGCATGCCCCACCACCCTCCTCCTTTCCTGCCTCTTAGGGGGTGGCTTAAGTATGTCTTCTGCCTCTTGTTCCAAAGCCTCTGCTTGGTATACTTTGTCAGGATGGGTGCACCTCTGATTTATTGAGCAAGTACTACATCACCATTTGGGCTTCCCTTTAGTAGCTTTTTTATCCTTTTCAAGGGCTAATACTAAAGGATCAGATGGTGACCTCATTCCACAATCCCTTTGCCACTCGGGATGATTCCTGAGAGTGAAAAACATATCAGCATAAGCTACTTCTTGCCACTTTTGTTCACGCCAAAGGAAAAGCATCAATTGTAATAATGTCTCATAGTCCAGTGTACCGTTTACTGGCCACGTCACACCTTCATCAAGTTTATATAATGGCCACCATTGTGTACAAGCTTAGCAAGCTCCCTCTTAGTTTCGGTACCACCACAACCCACCAGTTCTTTCCAGTGTGTTAAGATACACCCTAAAGGGCTCCCTCTGGGAATCTCTTTGCTCTCATTTGCCCCCATGTTTAGAATCCTTTTTGGTCCAAGATGTTACAAAACACAAAGTAGACTACTTCAATTGCGTTTCCCAGCACCAAAAATTTCTCGGCTATTTCTGCTAGCTCTGGGTATAGGTTCTGGGCTCTCTGCTTTCTGCACACAATCAAAGCCTTTTCTTAGAGAGACCCGACTCCAAACACCAACCGTTTTAGGTTTGCAAAGAAAATAGCCAGGAGTCCCTCACGACCCCAAACACACTCCACCAGAAGTTTCAACAAGGTCTCGCCGAAAAATCCTACGGATTTCGGCCGGGACACCGCACACAAATCCCTCTGTGAGACGGAGGTGGGGGGGGTAACCCTGATCCCACGCTGCCTTTCCACTCCTCTGTGGTTAGGGACTACACCACCAGGACCCAGGACTTTAAAATATTACCACACACTCTAGCAACTGCGAGCCTCACAAACAAGCAAAAAACTTTTTCCTGAAACTATACTTCCCTGCAGCCACCCCCTGGCTCTCGCTAGCTCAGTTATTCAGGGATTATAGGGAAATATATTTCAGAGAGACAGAATAGAGATTTCAAAAGAGTGGCTCTCACCCCAAGCTTCCATCCAAGCTTTATTCTTGATGTGATGTTCCAGGAGGCCGAGGAGAGAGAGCGTGAACCAGGAAGAAACAGGGGTATATCTAGTTTTGGGCCAAGGAAAGATATCGGCCCTGAGCCAATAGGGTCAGGAGTAGGTATGATAGGGAAAAAGTGTTAAACTACATAGCACAGGTTTCAGGGGGACTCTGAGGGGAAAAAAACATTCCTCCAAGCAACACAACGTCTCCCCCTTTTTTGTTTAAGAACATTAGAAGAAGAACATTAGGTTATGCGGAATGCGAGTTTCCCACCAATTACAATTAGTGCGGGAGTCAGCCTGCTTTAGGTTTGCCAACTCTGGTTGACTTCTGAGGTAGAAGGTATGAGACTATTGATAGCCTTGAAAATCAAACAGCTTAGGATCCTGAACGCTATTGTTACAAGGAAAAGAATAACAAGAAATAACAAAATTGTTTTAACTATAGAAGTCCACCACCCTGTAAGTCCCCAGCCTTTGAACAGTTCTTTGATCCAATCTTCAGATTCTTGCTTCACTTCTCCAATCAAGCTGTTCATGCTTCAAAGGGCAGCATGGATGTTTGGAGCTCTCGAGGTCAAGTTTAGGCAACACAGTCCTTCAAATTCCTGGCATTCATGTCCATGAAGTAACAAGAGATAATCTATAGCAGCACGGTTCTGGAGAGTGGCCTGTCTGGTAATTTCCTCATCTTCTAGGAGAGAGCTGATGGCGGTGGACGTTAAATTTGCCTATTTGACAACCCAGCACTCTAGATGGCCCAATTCACATAGAGCTTTGGCTGCTGCAACCCACGTAAGGAACAGGGACACAGCGACTCTTTTTGACTTGGCCCAATGAAAATTTTCTGAATTACAATTTGGATCCAATTGGTCAGCACTCCTCTTTTGAATTTTGTTTGCCAATTTATTTTTTTTTTTAGTCCATTCACCAATTAAAGTTTAGTTGGGTGTCAATACGGACAACCGCCCTATGGTACATGGCCCTCCTAAAAGCTGAGACAGAATTCCTGCCCATGATGGAATTCCTACCAGACAGGTGGACATAGGATTCTCTGTTGATGCAGTGGACAAACATATGTTTTCCTGCAGAAGTGTCTGTGCCAGGGTCACCCAGGCGTTTTGACGTGGCTGAGGGATGATCCATGCAGCTGCCAGACTGTTCAGCAACAACATGATGACAACTTGTATGGGGTTCATTACAGGGCTGAGTGTGAGGTAGGCTTTCTCCAAAATGAAAAAACAAACATTTTTAAAACATGTTAAAAGTTTCTGTTTCTGCTGGAAGGAGTCCACATCTAGGAAGATTCTTTTTCTTCCATCCGGCGGCGTCTTCTTTTGGATGCAACGGCTACTTGCCTCTTATCCCCTTCTGCTGGAGCTGGATTTTTAGGGACAAAAGGTTTCACCCACTTCTGGGGAATCCACCGAGGGCCGGAGGGAGTGGCCATGCACGCATAGCCACGACCCCAGGTCACGACCTCTTAGGGACCTTTGGTTTCCCAAGTTTCTGGATCCCTAATCATGACCGGTGGACGCTGAGACAATTTGAACTGATTGCCACTGTTAAAATGGCGTACCACTGGTGGACTCATGTTTTCAAATGAACAGTTCAGAAATATGATGGTAAACATGGCTTTGCAGAGTTTCTCATGTGGAGACATCCACACAGTTGTACTACTCTGTCTAGCCAAGACCTGTTTGAGCGTCTGATGTGCTCCCTCAACCACAGCTTGACCTGTGGGGGAGTGAGGGATGCCAGTTTTATGTTCCACTCCCCACTGCTGGACAAACTCCAGGAACCGCTTGGACGTGTACACTGGGCTGTTATCAGGTTTGATTTCTTTTGGAATCCCCAACACTGAAAAAGCTTGCACTAGGTGTTTCTTGGCATGATCAGTCTTTTCTCCTGCATGGGCAGAGGCATACACTGCACCTGACTGTGTGTCAAGGCTTACATGAACATATTTGAGGCGTCCAAAACTAGGAATGTGCATGATGTATGCCTGCCATACCTCACAACTGCCAAGGCCCCGGGGGTTAACTCCCATACCCATCGATGGCATCGCTTGGACCTGGCAGTTGGGACAGGTGGCCACAATGGCTCGAGCCTGGCTCCGTGTTAGCTGGAACTGACGGATTAGGCCTGGCACATTCTGATGGTATTGTTGGTGACTCAGCTTTGCCTGTTGGAAGATATCAGGGAGACGTGCGTTTTCAACTGGTGCAGCAAGGGAATCTGCCTGACAATTCCCCTCTGCAATTTCACCTGGCAAATCAGTGTGTAATCTTACATGCATCACATAGAATGGATGTTCTCGAGAAATTAAATAAATTAGCTTTGAAAGCAATCTGAAGAGATGTTCATTGTCAATTTCTTTGAGCACAGCCTGCTCCGCTCTGGACACTACCCCCGCCACGTAAGCAGAGTCTGTTACCAAATTAATTGGTTCCGAGAACTTCTCAAAGGCTCTTACCACTGCGGCTAGTTCAGCCACTTGGGGGGATCCCTCCACAAACTCCACATCAGCTTCCCAACGCTGAGTCTGAGGATTTCTCCAAGTCATCACTGACTTGTGGGAAGCCCCGGATGCGTCCGTGAACACTGTGAGAGCCTTGAGTGGTCTCTGACTCCTCTTCTCATGAGGAATGAGGTGGAATTCCTCATTGAGCAACTTGTGAGACGGGGCATGGACTGCTATTTGTCCCCTGTAGCTGTCCAGAGATAATTGGAGACTGGCATTGCTCTGGAGAAAATGCTCAAACATCTCTTTGGTCAATCTCTTGGGAGAGTTCCTTCCCTCCTTAGAAAGTTTGACCGGAAGGTGAATACATGTAAAGTCACAACCAGCCAGTTCACACAATCTCACCCTTGCCTTCCGAATCAGTTGAGCTATCAACCCTTGTGGCTCAGTGATGGTCTTGGATCTTTGGTGAGAGACGAAGACCTACTCTATGATCAAGAGTGAATCTCTCTGCCCTTTGATCTATTGAAAAAATCAAACCATGCAAATGTGGCAGTTTTCCTAGAACAATGAATTGGAAAGGTATATTTGGCTCACATCGATGAGCCTGCCTCTGATAAGGCTTTCTATACCTTTTCAATTGCTGTCTTTGCCTCTGGGGTCAGTTCCCTGGGAGAAACCAGCTCCTTCTCCCCCTTCAATAAATTGAAGAGAGGGTCTAAATCTTCATTTGTGAAGCCTAGCCAAGGTCTTACCCAATTCAAAGACCCACACAAGGAGTGGAGATCTGCTAGGGTTTTGGGATTACACTCAATTTCCAATTTCTGCAGAACAATGGTCCTTGCAGCTATTTGTAGACGCAGGTACTTCCAAGGTGGCATCCTTTGAACCTTATCTTCCTGCAATTGAAATCCAGCAGAGGTTAAAACCTTAACCACTAGGTCAAGCGTGTATTGGAGTATAGAGTCATTGGGGGCACACACGAGTAGATCATCCATGTAGTGAAGGATGATGGCATCCTTTCTCTTGGCACGTACCGGTGACAGTAATGAGGCTACATACTGTTGGCATATGAAAGGACTAGATTTCAGACCTTGGGGAAGTACTTTCCAGTGATATCTCTTCATTGGGGCTTCTCGATTAATGGTAGGAACCGAGAATGCAAACCGTGGGGCATCTTCTGGGTGTAGACGAATTTGGAAGAAACAATCTTTGATATCTAGAACAGCCAATTGCCAGTCTCGAGGGAGCATTGTTGGAGAAGGCATCCCTGGTTGGAGTAGTCCCATGTCCTCTATAATTTTGTTTATTTCTCAGAGGTCATGGGGCAACCTCCACTTGTCCTTTCCCCGTTTCTTTATTACAAAGACTGGGAAATTCCAGGGGCTTGTTGTCTCTTCTAGGTGACCTTGAGCCACCTGCTCTTCCACAAGCTCCTCAAGTGCCTTGAGCTTCTCTTTACTCAATGGCCACTGTGCTACACATCTTGGGTTATTGTCCAACCACTTTAGTTTGTGGGTAGGGTGCTCCACAGTGGCTATTTCTAAAAATCCTGGGGTGTCTTAGGAATGACCAATTGGACTCCCCACTGTGACATGGTGTCTCTCCCCCATAAGGGAGCCTTATATTCAGCAACAAATGGACGAACATTTGCCAATTTCCCGTCAGGTCCCTCCATTTGCACTATGTTTTTTGAGATTTTTGCCATTGTGATTCCTCCTATGCCCTGAAGTTTGCCTGCCACAGGTTGCAACTCCCAATGTGATGGCCACATGCTCTCAGGTATAACGGTAACATATGCAACGGAGTCGAGCCCCCCCTCCACATGGAGGCGGTCTGACCCACATGCTAAGTTACATGCCAGAGAAGGTTTGTTCTCCCCCACCACCTCTGCCCAGTAGACTTCCGGTGATTTTCCATCGGCTAGGACCTCAGCCGGAATAGGACTTGCCATTCTACCAGGTAGAATGGTGGGTGCATGCAGCGTGCCAACAGCATGAGGCCTGTTATCTTTCCCTTAATGGTCATGGGAGCTACCTCAACCTCCGAGGGTGTGTGTGCTGTGTCCTCAGTAACAAAATACTCACTGTTCGGTTCCATGTGGTTAGCCTTCATGTCCTGTGAAATGTTTTGCAGGTCCACTGTAATTACTGTCCAATCAGTAGATCTGAAATGAAAACCTTTGGTAGTCACGAGCCTATATCGGCCTTGCGGCTGTCGTACCTTGTTAGTTGAACATTTGAAATTTTTATTTTTCTGTACCCCCACTCCCTGCGACCTGCCCTCCCCCTTTTTTGTTAAGAGAGAGACATTTGTCACAGTATGGCCTTGTAAATTTCTTTCTTGGCGCATCAAGGAGATAAAATCTGGGCTGCGCTGTGAATTCAGTTTTTTTGATTTTTTGACTTGCATTTCTGGTTTTCTGGGCAGGCTTTGGGGAAGTGTCCTGGCCTTTTGCAGCGGTGGCAGATAATGTGCTGCAGCTGGTCTGATGACATCGGTTGCCTCCTTGCTCCTGGTGCTGCAGCTGCCACAGGCTTTGGGTGTGTCAGTCCCGGATTCCTTTCAGGTGCACTGAAAAGTTCCGCTCTCCTGGTACAGGCTTCTATCATCTGTGCGAGACTAGGCAATGGGTCAAGGGGAAGGCTAAGAATGATTCCACGACAGGTCTCATTAGCATTCCTCTGAGCCATCTCCTTAATCAATTCTGCCTGTACCACTGGGTCTTGCACTTGTCTTTCCACTTGACTTCTCAGATGGTCCACAAACTGCAAGAAATTCTCTGAAGGAAACTGTTTAATGTTAACATAACTGGTCTTTATCCCAGGTGATGGAATCTGATTAAAAGTCTTTTCTGCAGCACTACAGATCTTATCTAAAACTGACTTGGATAACAACCGAATTTGCTCATTTGCACTAGATAAATCACCTTCACCGCACAAATGATCATGTGTGATGTCATTGTCATTGCTGTCCTGAGCATCAGTAGTTTGCTGAATTTCCTGCAATACTGTTTTCAAAGCTTTTTTCCATAATCCTTCCTATAGGTCGTACTCTGAAGGAGTTAATAGGCATCTGAATAAATCTTTAATGTCACTGGGTACCATCTCATTTGAATTGAAGGTAGCTTTCATCATGCCCTTAAATATTTCACTGGATCTCCCAAATTGTTTATGCATTTTACACAGCTCTTTTTTATCTTGGTATGAAAAAGGCAGATACTCTCTACGCACTTGTCTTTTGCCTACATATACTACAGGAGCCACAGATGGAATGCCTTGCTGATCGTTATTCTGAGTTGCTAAAAATCCTGCTGCTTCTCCATTGCCCAGGCAGCAAGAAGGTGTTGTCCCACCCCCTCCCTGGGGTCCTGCAACAGGCAGCTCTTCCCTCCTCCCCCGGGGCCCTAGTCTAGGCTGCTCCTTAGCCCTTGCAGAAGGGGGACCACTCCCCCCGACTCTGGTGCTGCAGGCTGGCAGCCGCTCTTCACTATCTATCCCCCCATCCGCGCTGGCACTGGTGATTGCAGGGGACCCTCCCCCTTCGCGCGGCTGCTGGGAGGGAGGGGGTGGCACTGGGGAGAAGGGTGGGGTGGGGGATTGGGTGAGAGATATGGGGTCGGGGAGGGAATTGGGGCGAAGAAGGGATAGTGGGGAGGAGGAATACAATGGCATCTGCCATCAGGGGTGACCGCGTGGTGCGAGCCCCCCAGGGTCTCATCCATGTGGCCAGAGCCCCGAGAGGAAAAAAGTGCATCTTGCTGAGGGAAAACAGGTGGGAGAGGAGGGTATAAGGACGATGGGTGGGTTTGAGGAGCAGAATCCAGTATGGAATCAGGGAATCCCTGCTTCTCGGGAACAGGGAATTGCTGAGAGGTTTTGCATGGCTGTCTGCAGTTTTCTGCTTCTAACAGCTTCTTGC